>JACXGK010000969.1:0-12663 GCA_016801125.1 Novumbra hubbsi
ACTATCAAAGACCTGCAAATTGATTATCACTCCTAGGTGTAAGACTATCAAAGACCTGTGAATTGATAATCACTCCAATGTGTAAGACTATCAAAGACCTGCAAATTGATTATCACTCCTAGGTGTAAGACTATCAAAGACCTGTGAATTGATAATCACTCCAATGTGTAAAACTATCAAAGACCTGCAAATTGATTATCACTCCTAGGTGTAAGACTATCAAAGACCTGTGAATTGATAATCACTCCAATGTGTAAAACTATCAAAGACCTGCAAATTGATTATCACTCCAAGGTGTAAGACTATCAAAGACCTGCGAATTGATAATCACTCCGATGTGTAAGACTATCAAAGACCTGCAAATTGATTATCACTCCAAGGTGTAAGACTATCAAAGACCTGCGAATTGATAATCACTCCGATGTGTAAGACTATCCTTTACTTTTATTTTAAATACATGTGCTCTTTCATTACAATGACACGCTCTCCTTACAGCTGTTGACAAACTGCTCTGACATCTCCTACATAGTTCTAATTGAGGAAGCATATCCTGCCAGGGCTGCAATTGACAGTGTGATTGGCTTGAAATGACAGTGAGTGTGCCGCTGCACCTGCCCGTTTGCACACGGCGTACGTCAGAGCCTAGCGTGACTCAGGGAAGAATGAGATTCCAGATACTTCTACCTTTATCTCAGTGTCCTCTTTTCTACCTCTGCGCGGCCTCTCGGTGTAAGGTGTGAGAATTTCTATAGGATCCTTGAACATGAATTATTTCCTATCCTTGTGCCAATTTAAAAAAAATGTTTGAATGCAGCTCATAGAATGTAATTGAAAAGGTAACACCTGTGTAAATAAACAAAAATAAAGTTGAATTAATTTCAATCCAGCCTAAACCTAAACAACAACATGCCCATTGATTACAATGATCTAAGCTGACATTTCCAGTAAGTTTGCCTCCAGGCCCAGTCCTCCATCTGCAGCAGAGAATGGTGGCAGTGAGGGGAGTTTCCTGTAGCTGAGGGAGTGGCTGAATCACAATGGCGGTTTTATGTTTCATCTCCTGGTGATTGACAAAACCGAGCAGGACAGGGAGACACGGTGAGTTGAAAAAACTGTAATTCATCCCACTTTTCCTCCCCTCTCCACTGTACTCAGACAGGGCCTTTCGGATTAATAAATTTTTTTTAAGGAAAGGGGGTAGAACTGTTCTCAATACTCCACTAAACTTGCTTTCCTTCATCTCAAGTAGCCAAGTGTGAATTAGCATGACCTAGCAGCAATAGCCAGGCAGAGGCAGATGTGAACCTCTCTCTCCACACAGCCAGATTTGGGAGCATCAAGTTGAGTGAATTCAAGACTTTTATCTCCTTTAATTATGTAAATCGAATGCCACAGATATTTCTTATCAAGACTGGGAGAGACATGTTTTATTTTCTTCCTCAGCAATCTGAGAAGACGCTCCATCAGCAGACAACATTTTTTTTTAAGAGAACCGGAATATTCTATGAAAAACCATACGCACTTCATCAACCTAACTAACTAAACCATATCCGTAAATCTTTGTTCTTGACCTCACTCCATCTCTGTTCAATTATCTTACTGTATAGGGTTAGTTCAGTTGTCCAGCACAACCCTAAGCAAGTGAAGTAACTGTCAGGTACAAAACAGCAATCCCACTGCTTCTTCACCCCATTACAGACGGTCTATTTATCAATTGCTGTAGCATAAAAGGTCAGGAAATAAGGGTGTATGGGAAAGGTATGTGTGCCGAGTCTTGTCTATAAACTCTATGAAGCTAGGGGGTAGAGGAAGGGCTATTTTTTTTGTAAATGTCTCTGTAAAGAGCTTCAAGGCAAAATGTTATGCTGGATTCAAATGTATATCTGTTCTTAATTCTGCAGGTCACACTCCCAAAGCAGATATGGTGATTCTCCTACATATCAGGCAGTTGTGGGCAGTATTCCTTAAACCCTTCACAGCAGGCTAAAGGCATTGACAGTGTTATTAAAAACGGACCCAGCCAAGGGTATAGACCATTCAGCAAACAGAGGACCAGAGCGGATATAGAATCTCGGCATTGAAAGGTTGTCGTAAATCCTTTCACAGCTTGGTTAATGGGAAACATGCCAGAAGGTGATGCAAATGAAGAGTCAAGTATTCTCATGGAACACAGAGGGAGGTAATTGCAAGGATTTTGTTCAGCCGTACAAATGGGTCTGACACACTTTCACCTCCCCCATACCCCCTTAAACAACTCCGTATCAGAAAACTCTGATGGAAGCAATTAAACTAAGTCTCCACAAAGGGAATTATATACTGTCTATATATATATATATATATACTATCACAGGAAAGTGGACAGTTACATATATATATATATATATATTTAAAAAAGTGTATAACTATATAAAAATATAACTGTATATATATATATATATATATATATAAATATAACTATATATATATATATATATATATATATATATAAACACAGTTATATTTGTATATAGTTATATATTTATTTAAGTATATATATGTAACTGTCCACTTTCCTGTGATTGTGTCTGGCAGCTAGGAACTGAGATAAATGCCATACTTTGTGTGGTAGCAAGGTATTTCCCGTCAGACTTTTCTTCAGCAGCGAAAGCAAAGTTACTTGGTTCCATAAACATCCAGTGGATGTATTTGTGCTTGTTCAACAACTCCATGCAGAGATACATCAATTTTCTCCATTAGATTATCTGCCTATGTGTTAAGGGTTTGTTTCTAGTTGTTTAAATTGTCTTTTCAGATGAAATACAGTAAATGTACAATTATTCCATCTTCTGGATGTTCGGAGACATTACAAGTTGTTCACTTGAAGTTTTGGCTATAAGGTGTCTGGTTATCAACCCTTCTGACCCTCTTGCATGATAAACAGTCATAGCTACCTACACAATCAATTATCGGTCCTTCTTTTTCACCTCTGAGTTTGCCCAGTGCCATCACAGTTTCAAGCTCCTAATTGGTCAGCTGACTTGACCTTTTCTCTAATTGGTTCATAAATGGGTCTCAGCCTACGACCATTTCTTTGTCTTCTTTCGCCACTTTAGAGTATGTATTGGCTTTACAGTGGTGGGCTACTACTGCTAAACAAACGTGGAAAAAGTGTAGGTGTTACGCTATGAACAGAATGCTAATTAGACTATTAGACTTTGAGTCAATGTTTGCATTTAACTCCTAAACTAGCCTGTTTGCTGTGTCAACACCATCATTTTGTAGTGTTTGCTTAGTATTGTGGTTACTATGGGTTGATTCTTACCTGCAGTGAAGTTGTAGTTTGCCAAAAATCCAATTGCCTCCAGTTCACCGTCAGAAACAAATTTTATCCAGAGGTATCGTCCGCTGCTTCTGATAAAAGGAGGAATGGTCTGGCCACAGTAGCGTCCGATTATTGGGGAGAAGCCAAAGGGGCCATCCCGCACTTCAATGTTGTCAAATTTACATTCCCATGAAGGCTCTATAGAATATCTCTCATCAAAGAAGAGATCAATACACAGCCTTGGAGGAGCTGGAGGAGAAACAGAGAGTGTGATTAATAAAGTGCATACATAGTACACTGGTCATGTGTTTACTTCAGATCAATAAGACATATATTGACAACCCATGGATTGCAATGAGGTGAAAGATGTATCAAGACACTGTACATGTATAAAGGACATTCTGTGTGGCTTACATGGATGAACTTCTAAGAAACAAAACTGTTTTGTTTTGGTAAATCGATGTATTTTGAAGCAAAGATTTTAATCCAATTCATCAGTTTGGATAATTTCCCACAGGTTTGTTTGTTTGACAATCTTGATCAAGCAAGCCTGAATTCCTGCTATTCCAGATGATGAATGAGGCTAAGAGTCTGGCCCATCATCCAAATCATTGAGGTCAACTTGAAAACATAACTCATATGATACTGCAGTCTAGTAATACAGTCTCTTTGCAGAGAAGATCTTTCATGTATTCATTTTGTTAATCTCATTAGGGCTGTAACCTAATCTCTTCTACTGATTAATCAAATATCAACCTCCCAGTATGAAAATGTAAATGACTGAGATTGCAACTCACTGTCTGATTTCATTACCGTCACCCGACAAACATCCGGTGAACATGTATCAACTGAACAGGCCAATCTCTGCATTTTATTACTGGGAACAAATCGTAATATTTCATTATTTGAAAAATCTGGAGGACAAACAACCGTCCACAACTTTGGCCCACCTCTATCCACAGAATGCTGAACTCAAGTAGACAGCAAGGATTTAAAAAGACAGATAGTCTTGCCTGGATCTACGATGGTTAAGTAGTTAGAATACAGTCATGTTAAAGAATATTATATTCCACAGCGCAATGTGTCAACAATAAATATAAATTTTGAGTCACTAAATGTGTGGTGAAATACAATGTCAAGCCCTGCTTGTTTAATGGAATGAACCTCTTATTGAACTCACACTGACTGCTGCTGTATCATACAGTCACATTTCCAATAGCTATTTTGCATGTTTAATTGTTATGGGATGCTTTTTTTCTCCACTGTTTACTGGCCAGTATGTACTGTAGGCCATTATCACATTGTCTCAATAGCAAGTACAGTTAGAACTAAGTTAAAGCAGGCACAGTCTGTTGCCACAATAATCTAACAGAATTAGCAAATAATGTAAACAACGAGTATGCATTTATACTATATGCATGATAAAGGACATTGATCACAAGTGGTGTTTCAGGTGCCGGAGCCACAATACTTTTAAGCTAATATTCAAGAGGTTAAAAAGACAGGCAATAAAAAAGATTCAGATGTTGGCACCCTGCTCCTGTTAGCTCCTACCCAAGTCAGGTACTGGGCTTTGTAATGAAGACAGTTACTACTGACCTTCAATGATGTAAACACACTCTACTTCTGGGGGGTATTTGCTGGGGTAGTTGGGTGAAGTAAACAGTCCCCCATCTCCTTCTTTCACCCAGGTGCCACACTGACCTGCAGGCTTTACTCCAGAATTGTTTTTCACTAAAAAATAACAACAATAAAAAGACAGAACAGTAGCAGGTTGAAGTGGATTTTGCATTTACCCATTGATACAGGGTAGTCTTGTTACCTTACAAGAGAGACATCAAAGAGAGAGTGATAATGTATAAATACAGACAGCAAGAGAGGTGAGTATATACATACATATATACATATATACATTAATATATATTTATATAGAAATTGTAGGACTACCTGCTTCCTTCTTCGTTGCCCCAGACAACCCAATTATGAGTAGACTTGCAACAACTGCAATAAGACAAAAGTCAATGTTGGTATCACCTAAATGCAGATATTTACACAAGCTTTACTCTCTATTCAAAATTCTATATTTTTATAGACAGTAAGAATGGCTTTAGATACATTAATTAGATGAATATGTTATAATATATTGCCGTTTATCCAAAAACACAAATGTGGCGTTTATATAAAAAACTAATTTCTAACAATTATAATATTGCTTACCATGAACATATTTCAATTAATCATAAAATATGTATGTCAATCAATTTCATTTCTCAAAGTTCCTCAACTTTTTTTTTTTTTACACAAATGGATCCGCAACGAATAGGCAGGCATAGGGTACCTACTACAGTACATTATAATGTACCATAAAGCAGGCAGGGCATTTACGCACTTCGTCATACATTTGGAAAACGTGTTCACCTTGTCTTCAAGCTATAAACCATAATGACTCTTCGTGCAATTGGAAAGTCCACTACCCATGCTGTTAGAATTTAGTCTATACGTTATTTTAGGGATTGATGCATATCAAATTCGTTACGCATTGAAAACACTAAGCAACCAGGATGCTCTGCGTGAATCAATAGATAAAATCATCAATGTTGCGCTACTCAATGAAGGTTTTAAGGTATTGGCAGTGAATTTTGTTCAATAGTGACGACTTACCGTGAAGGAGGCTGTACCCATGTACCATGTCTGTACCTTTCACAAGGGGCTTCAGGCTCAACTAATTCCATTTAGATGAAGGAATACTTGAGGAAACGACTGAGATTTAAGGGGATTGCGAAATTAACAGCAATCCGCAATAGCATACCATTCCACCTTTCCAAAATTACGACAAAAATACAATTGATAATCCGGCAAATGTCTTCCCCTCAGTTACATTTCTTGAATGAAAATAAGAGAAATAAACAGAGAAAGAGATATAAATCACAACTACTAGTCAACAGTTTCATATAAAACCAAAATCAAGTCCAAACATTTCCAACCAAACGTTTCTAGAACCTTTCGGTGCTTCTGATGCACTGACCAGATTAATAGGTCCGTCATCAGACTTCCCTGATCGCTCCACCTTTACAATCTTCCGATGGAACAGATATCGGGGAAAATGAGATTTAGTTATTTTTCCTCTATCCGTTCATGGGGAAAAGAAAATCATGCTGTTGAGAGGTTATCCATCCTAATTGGTTTTACTGTTCCGCGATGCGTAAAGCCCCGGGCAATCAACTTCGATAACAAAAGCGAAATAAAACATTGCGTTCATTCTACTATGTCTTCTTCTATTGAATCAAGCGATGGATTGTGTTTGTTGAAAATCATCCAGTCTTCTTGGTCGACTAGTGCCCCCCTCTCTCTCTCGGTCTATCTCTCTCCTTTCACCAATACTTAATACATAGGCCTATTTTTCGCCCTCTATACATGGGTCAAAAATGTATTTGTTTCCCCAACGGGCTAAATCATAAAGAACCCCAATTCGGCCAAAATATGGACCACACTCATTATATGAAAAATACTTCGTGTTCAATACATAACTTCCGCGATGTAGCACCAAGGAGTAGAAAAAAGAACAGGGATGAAGTGGTGAATGTTTCTTTAAGATTATCTGTCTGCAAGCAGACTGCAGAATCCAATACCTCAATCCACGCCGCACAGAGCAAAAAAAGGTATGCAGAAAGACGCACCCTAAGAGAGGAAATGAAAGAGACACTCGAAAGCGGATATATGTCTGTATAGCTACTATACCAGCAACTTTAGACAGAAACACCTGCAGCAGCTATGAGCCTGCTGTCTGCCTCCCACCGAATATGGAATGGATGAGGTTACTGTGTGGATTTGTGCCCATGTTTCATTCATAAATAAATCCTGGACCTGATTATTAAGTCATAATCACTGCATATTTCCAGTGTCTCCTGATTCTAAAAGCTCACATGAAAAACCTTAGCCTATAAGAACACAGCTTCCTCTTCACCACAGTATAGCCTGGCTTATCCATTGCCAAAAACCCACTCTCCAAAGGTGTCTTATTTGTCAGTAACATTTTTTTCCAATTCACACCAACACACTTGTACAACTTTTGTGTGATGTGAGCCTCCACCTGCACTGAAGGTAAATACACGGCACAAAAAAATTAAAGGAGCACGTAATCATCACAGTATGACTCCAAGTCAGTTAAACTTCAGGGATATCAATCTGTCTAGTTTTGGTGCAAATGAAAGTGACAACAGCAAGACAACCCCCAAAGAGGGAACGGTTTTGCAGGTGGTCACAGGCTACGGCTCTCTCCTTGTCCTTCCTAAAATATTCTTCTCTAGTTTTGCATTTTGCTAGAGTCCTTATCAGTACTGGTAGCATGAGGTGCTACCTGCAGCCCATTCAGTGTGTTCGGTGGGAGGCCTCCAGGATGGCCAATCCATACATGCCATTGCAAGAAGGTTTGCTTTGTCTCCCAGAACAGTCTCAAGAGCATGGATGAAAAAACAGGCGATGAGCAGTGTTGTAGAAGTGCATCAACCCAGCAGCAAAACCAGTATCAGCTCCTTGGTGCCACGAGAAACAAGAGGAGCACTGCCATTGCCCTCAAAATTTACTAATCTACTTGTGTGCTTGTTTCTGACCAAACTGTGGCACAAGGGCCTGATGTCAACTAGTGGGACTAACCACCCAGCACCATGCGGCCCCATTGGCATTTGCCAGAGAACACCAGAATTGGTGCTCTGTTCTCTTCAACAGATGAGAGAAGGTTCACCTGAGCCAACGGTACCAGGGTGGAATTCTCAGACCCATTGTCAGACCTTACGCTGGTGCAGTGGCCCTGTGTTCCTCCTGGTGCAGGACAATGCCAGGTCTCATGTGGCCAGAGTCTGTAGGCATCGCCTGGACGTAAAGAGGATGGATGCAATTGACTGGCCCTCACATTACCTAGTCCTGAATCCAACTGAGAACCTCGGGGAAGTTATGTATCGTTGCATCATCCAACGCTGCCAAGTAGCGCCACATACAGTCCAGGAGCTCACTGAAGCCCTGATCCGGGTCTGGGAGGAGATTCTCCAGGGGCCCCATTTGGTGTCTAAACTGGAGCCGGCCCAGACCTGGTCAGGAGAGCATACAGGCACGTTGGCACCAGACACACTACTGAGTCACTTTGTGAGTTGCCGTGATAAAATGTGCGCAAGTTGGAACAGCCTGTGATTTCAAATCAGCTGTTACAAAGAAAAGAGGAAGTGAACGCAAAAATGTATTCCACATTTTATTTTGTCTTTCGAGACAAAAATCATCCTAAAAGTGTGTACTTCTTTTATGTAACTACCATTAGCGCTCATCGTCCTCAAAGACATTCACTTTCCAACCTGGAATTTCTCAGCTAACAGACGTGTGATAGAGATTCTGCTGACATTATCATGCATATCTAAACCACATATTACCCAACCAGACTAAAATGGGAGGTTCAAACAATTATTTTGTTAATTGCAAAACTCACAGACTGCATCCTTAATATAGTCACAGCTGAGGGACGTGTGGACGCACCGGGAGTGTGGTAATGGGTTTAGTTATAATTAGAGATGATTGAACTCCAAATTAACTAAAGAGGTATGAGAAAGCCTGCTGTTTAAAATGTGTTCTGAGAGGACAATAAAGTGAAGTATGTTTTAACTTAGCATATCGGGTCTTCACAACTCTGCACAATGAGGGTCTTTTGCTTTGTGCACCTACTGTATACATTTTCCAAAACATGAGAAACATTACTTGGGAGCTAGAGAGATCGCTTCATTGCTTTTCCATCAGACTTATATCAGGTGATATACTGACTTTGGGTAAACAATGTGTTTTGCTTTAACCCAGGCCACTAACACAAGTTATTTAGGTCTCAAGTAATGTTACTTGGTTTACTGAACCATCTACATCCGATTTAATCGCCATCTGATCCCGGAAGTATGTACAGCTGATCAGAAGTTCACTTGGGGGACGTCAGCCAGCAATGAAGTCAGCCTGCTCTCAAAATAGTATTGGCAACCAGCAGACAATATCCATCTTCAGATATTCAGAGTGCAGAAAGGCCATTGCCACCTTCCAGCTCACCACTGGACCCAGACATAGCCCCCCCCGTATGCATGCTAATAACTTCGTTAGTGCTCAGTGGGTTGGATTTGCATGATTTATACTGTATGAAACGGCTGCTGGTGCAGTGAGAGGGGTTGTTGGTAATGTAGAGATCTTTCCCAATGTATTATGAAAAATCGGTTTATTTCTCCATTCAAAGAATGAAGTGTGAATAGTGTCCATATTTGTAAATTTTCTATTAACCTAAATGCAAAAAAGTGGATTTTAGCCAATGTCCATGTACTGAATAACATTGCTTTTAAGGATGTATTTTAGTATACATGAGATGTAAGTGTCCATCCTACTAACATTATTCATTTTTAAAGGTATTGAAATGCATGACATTCATTTGTAAATAAATTCATAACAGAGATCATTCTAAAACTGTATTCCTAAAACCATGTAAAACTGACAGGATTTATATTTTTGCCAAGAACAAATTACTGCTTTTGAGTTGTTGGCCTGCACATGAGTCGTTTCTAACACCAAAGTTAGAAATGTTTATTCACATTAGTTGCTGTGCTAGCCAGCATCTTTACGACATAGCTTAAAGGAAGGATTTCTATTGTAGAACCACTTTTTTGTTCTATATACTTAATCATTACAGTAACAGAACACTCTGCAAAAGCACTCAAAGAGCCTGTAGACATGATTGTATAATCCATTGATATCAAATGATTTACAATTGAATATTGTTTTCCAGTTGCTTTGTAAGTGGTTCAACATTTTAAATAATGAAATAAACTGACATGAAATACACAGCTCTAAAGACAGCAGATGAATATATGTGACCAGAGGGTTAGAAAGCAAACCATAAATCATATTAGTGTAACTAAACTCTAGTCTCATTACTGGCCCACCACATCAGAATAAGCTGGCATCCTACATGGTAACATAGTTTACCCTCTTTCTCTATGCCTTTCTCAAATCCCCACCCTGACACACAACAAAGACACGACTGAAAGAACTCAAATGCCAATTTCTGTCCGCAGTCAAAGCCTATTACAGATCTTCTATAGCCAATGACAGTCAAAAGCATTTGAGAGAAAAACAACGTTGTGCCCTAAAGCTGGCTTTTGATCGATTAGCATTAGCATACCACTGTCAAACAACTTGGTAACCAAACAACACAATCCCTCAGTCACTCACTTAGCCACATTTCCTGATTGGTAAACTCAGAGATAAAGAAGGACAACATGGGAATTATTTAAATGGGAGCTTATCTGGCTCTGTTGTATGCAACACTAGCTCTGGTGGAGAATTGTAGAGCAGCCTACAGCTTAGCACCGCTCCAGCATGTATGAACTGGTTATGTGAGAGTGAATAACAGGAAGACAGGCAGCAGAGAGCATCTCCAAAGAAAAAAAAAAATAAAAATTCCAGAGCTCTTCTCAAAGACTGCCGTTTTTAATTAAGGAAGTTTATCAATTGGGTCGAGATAACCATTGTGCTGTGTCTGCCTGGGTAAATTTGTAATTCTAATCACTTCAGGGGAAATGGGAGGTTATGCAGGGGCAGGAATGCATGTATTTAAGATAAAATACTGGAGGGATCGCTCCAGATTGATCAAAACCGGCCACTAGGGGCAATGGTGAGTATCTAGTAGGCTGGCGCTTTGCTACCGCAGTACAGACGAGGATGGCGGACAGACTTAATCCTTGAGCTCTGACTCTAAGGATTGCATGCTCAATCCCAGTGCTAGGAACTTGGTAAGCCTTTCACAAACCTTTACTCTTAACCCAGAAGTTAATGACTAAACCAAATGTCCAACAATCTCTGAATGTCTGTAGATTTTTGTCTGGAAACATTTTACAGATTCTGAAGTGAATTGAAGTATAAATACCGTAGGTCAGAGTACAATAGATGAAACACCTACATGCTGTAAAACATACGGATATTACTTATGGAACTTCACAGAGAGGTTTCTTTGTTGAAATGTTTTCCTTTTTATTCAATAATTAGATGAATTAAACAAAAGACTACAGAAGGCGTGTCCTATAAAAGCAAAAAGGTTAAAACATGACACCATAATCATACCTACATTACAATGGTTCCCATTAAAACAGGGTGACTCCAGCCTACTTCCAATTCAACTAAAATTTAAAGTATTTTTGGCCAATATGTAATTTTGCACAGCGTAAAGAAAACAGAATAAGTTGGATCAACAGATATTTCTGTAGACGATGTGTTACAACACTTCCGACACTGGGATCTCCCCAAGTGCACATGTTTAATTTACGGCATTCTCATAAACACAGTCAATAAACATGGTAAAATGATCAAGTATTCTATGCACACTCGCTATCATGTTAGCTCCGACAGGCCACAGTGTTTCTGTCGTGCTGTGCTAACGGGGGGATGTGGCTAATGCGGCTAAACCAGAATGCCTGGTACCCAGCGGGGCTCATATTAACCTTATTAGCGATGCCTCAAGCAGTCGCGCTGGTCCAGTACGGGGCTGCCTGCTTGTCAATCAACACGCTGCTGCTTCATTAAACTGCTGCAGTACGTCCTGGATAACAGAGAGACGGACCACGAGCAAATATTAACGCTTCTGTTGTTGCTACATTAACTGGTGATTTTGTGGCAGTCATCATCCCCCTCTCACACCTGCGGTCAGTACCGAGGAGAATGTCTGAGATGGAAGTGTTTACCTGTAGACCACACTATGATTTGTGCATGTATGTTATAATATGAGGCATGAATAAGAGAAACCGATTTGGTCGGTTCAAAATGCTCTTGTTCCAAGCTCCTTGTTATTTTTGAGTTGCTAATTAAGTACTGATCAACTGTATCTAAAAATATATTTCTTTCTACTGGAAAGGTTTTACGCATTTTACTTTTATGCGATCAACTCAGTAGAGCAAGCTTTTGAATAATTTGTAGGACTAAATGAAGGACATTGAGATCTATCCAGGTGCATTTCTTCATAGTTTTAAGAGGATTAAGCAATCGGTAAAACAAGTTTAAAAAAGGACTTCTACAACTTAAAATATTTCGGAAAAAGTCCAGACATGGATGAAGGGGCAGTGGTAGGGAAATAATTCAAGAAACAACACCGTCGACAACGTTCTGTACATTGCTCTCTTCTTCAACTTTCAACCAGCTTTACGTAATGTACGTATCAATGTCTTGAGCAAGTTAAACATGTCTATGTTCCATATCTTGATCAAGCCCCTTTATTAAGACTTCTCATTCGAGTCTATGGCTTGTAAATTGATGCTTTTCACAGTTATAGTTTCACCCTCCTAAATCAAATGCATTCTTAT
>JACXGK010000969.1:12763-53755 GCA_016801125.1 Novumbra hubbsi
GTTTGTCTTTCATTTAATTCAAGATTCATGTGAATACTCTACACGTAATTTGTACTTCGTTTTATGTTGGTTGCATACCTTTCATTTTCCGTTTACAGTTCGTGTTAGTTTGTATTGGTTTTGTTTCATTGGATTAAATCACCTTTTGTTTATACAATGTCCGCTTATGGTTCCGCCGCACTACAACACCGTGACAATATGACTGAGTTCTCTGACCTAACCACATTTCTGTTTCTTACAGTACTCCAATGTGGCTGTCCTTGGTGAATTCAACATTCACGTGGATCCTGATGAACAAATTGTTCCCTTGCCACTGACTTTCTGGACCTGCTGGACTGTCTGAACCTGTCACAGCAGGTGACCCCCCCCAGGTGTTCTTACCGACCACCCGTATCTGCTTATGTTCTAAGTGACTTTGCTTTGGAGACACTAGCTACTGTGATGATGAGAGACCTTCTGCGACCTTCTCTCACCTTCTGTGATGCAGAAAGGCATATTCCTTCATTTGTTTTCTCCAGAATTAGTTATGGGACTGCAGCACTATGAAGCCTGCCACCAAATTCAATTCATAAAATACAGATAATACAAAACAACCTCTCCTTGCTGACCTTCGTTGGCTTCCTGTCATAGAATTGACTTTAAAATGATCCTTTTAGGCTATAAAGCTTGCAATGGCTTGGGACCAGTCTTCTTCTCTGACCTGCTCTCCCCCTATGATCCTCCACGCCTTGTACATAATGAACCAAGAACCCTGTGAAAAATGGGAGACTGCTACTTTTCTTTCATTGGACCTCCCCTCTGTTACTCCTTTCCTGACAGTCAGGGCTTTTAAAGCAGGTCTTAAGACACACCTCTATTGGTTGGCCTACCCTTCTCTTCAATCAAATTAAACGGTACATTATTACATAATAATATGTATTTAAAAAAGCTATTCAACGGTGAACAATGAATATGCCTCAGTGGAAATGACCTTTTTTTGCCACATTAACATTCAATGAGGCAGATGTGACATTCCAAGTCAACACCAATTTAATGACTCTGCATTGACACTTGATTTAATTGCAGCGCAAACTGTCGGCCATCACAGTTGGTTCTCCTCGTAGGCATGGCTGACTGTATCGCTGGCATTTATGCAGAGTAGACACACGCGTCACTTAAAGCTCCCCACTACATGACAGGGTCATGGGTTTTCCAAAATGCTCACAGGAAAATGACACTTCTGTATAGTTTTTCACTTGATCCTGCATTTCACCCGATGCAGCCATCTCTCTGTGCCTTCGACATTGTTCTGATTTAACTCCTCATCCTGTATCCCTTCTGCTCCAAATGCTCTCCACTTACATGTTCTGTTTTGTGCCTTTCACAACAACAGGCTGGGCAGGTTCTATGTTGTCTGAGACTGTCGTCCCCTTCTCCAATCTGTTCTGCTAGCTCACCGTAGTACTGTGGGGTACAGTACAAGCTCTTTAGTCCCACCTCTGTAGTTTTACTTCTGTATTCCTGGCTCTGTAGTATCAGTCCTGTAGTCCCGGGTCTGTAGTCCCAGCTCTTTAGTTCCACTTATGTAGTACCAGTCCTGTAGTCCCAGGTCTGTAGTCCCAGCTATGTAGTACTAGTGCCAGTTCTGTTGTATCAGTCCTGTAGTACCATTCCTGCAGTCCCAGGTCTTTAGTTCCACTTATGTGGTACCAGTTCCGTAGTCCCAGGTCTGTAGTCCCAGCTCTTTAGTTCCACTTATGTAGCCCCAGGTCTGTAGCCCCAGGTCTGTAGCCCCAGGTCTGTAGCCCCAGGTCTGTAGCCCCAGGTCTGTAGCCCCAGGTCTTTAGCCCCAGGTCTGTAGTTCCACTTATGTAGTGCCAGTTACATAGTCCCAGGTCTGTATTCCCAGGTCTGTAGTTCCACTTATGTAGTCCCAGCTCTGGAGTCCCAAATCTATTGGCCTGCAACATCAACTTTGTAATTCATAATTTGCCCTCATTAGCAGCTCCGTCGGGGTGCCATGAAGCCTGTGGAGCGTCACCTGGTTGGGTGAGGGAGGAGAGGATAGGAAGGGTTTAGGGGAGAACATGACACTTCCTCCCACCCAAAACCAAAGGCACTTGTGGTAACACATCAGCAGCGACAGCCAGAGATTAGCTCAGCATAAGATTCTGGTTGGTTTACACAGAATGTTCAAGCGTAAATTAATGTCCCAGGAATTACAACCGCAACATTGCAGACCACTGGCATATTTGAGCTTAGTTGAGAATGCGTGTAGATATGAGTCTGCATATATGTTGTGCTCACCCTCTTATCATTCGCAACCATATTTGTTTCCACCAACCCCCCTCCCCCCCTTCCCCCTCTTCCACTTCTCTATGAACTCCACGGCACAGGAGCGTGGGGTGTTGTGCTGATCGGGGGGGACTTCTGATGACCTTTCCCACCTGGCCGCTGGGTTTGGGGACAGTACCAGGCCTCTGAGATCTGCTCGGACACTTAAACACTTCCACTAACACACACACACACTTCCTCACGCACACGCCATCACAACCACACACAGACGTGTAGGCAGGAATGCACCCCCGTGCACTCACACAACCAGCACTGCGACCTCAGTCACCGGTGTGCGCACAACACCTGTCACTTTGGTTGACAAAATTTTTTGATGTCTTAGGAATAAAGCATACGTGAACCGCCATTGTTAATTGGACATCATGAAGTTGGGAGGGGAATATATTGGGGTAACGACTTTAAGTAAAATAAGAAAAGAAAAAAAGTTATTATACACTACAGTAAAATACATTACATGCACAGCCTGGCACATTAAAGCAACATGTGTTTTGTCCGAATGGAACTGTTCCATCACATTTCAACTTGAATGTAAGCAAATTGGAATACAACTACCATTAAACCATTTAGCCAACTATTTAACAGTTTCTATAATTCTCTGAAAAAAATGATGACTGAAAACTATGAGTATACACAATTAGTATACTGAGGCATTTTTTGGAGCAAAAGACTAAGTTAAGGTCCAGGTAAACCACAACAAAAGACTAAGTTAAGGTCCAGGTAAACCACACCAAAAGACTAAGTTAAGGTCCAGGTAAACCACACCAAAAGACTAAGTTAAGGTCCAGGTAAACCACACCAAAATACTAAGTTAAGGTCCAAGTAAACCACAACAAAAGACTAAGTTAAGGTCCAGGTAAAGCACACCAAAGGCAAGATTCCTGGCATCCTATTTCTATAGACTTCCAAGGAGAGGAAACAAACATGTGGTTTTGTGACTTGAACAAACTATCCATTTAATAAAACATAGATCTGGACATAGTACACTTTTTGTCGTGTTTGTTCCAAACTCCCTCCAAACCATGCAATGTGACGCTAAATACTTCCCAGGGAGAGAGGGGCTTGGCATTCTGCCCTATCTTTAATAACTCCTACAAACACTCCAAACGTCCTTCAGGTACCGATAAGCATTACCTATTCTCCCTTTTTTCTCTTCAGTAAAATCCCCCTATCAATGATTCTTTCTAACCTTTTCTCCCTTTCGGCTGAGTGACTCTCCTGTAAATGCCAATGAACTTCTAACAATGAAAGTGAGAAGTATTTTATCGAAATAATCTCTCCAAGATGTTTAATTGTGGTTGAATATAAATTCATTACTAAATAGACTTTGCAAAGAGAGACATTTGATAATCATTGCCATTGAATGTATTAAGGGTTTCTGATTCCACTTGGTGTAGAGGTCTCAGATTCCAGGGATCTTGGATCTGTCATTGTCTCCTTCCGAGGTGCTTTGCGATCGAGGTTGGTTCAGCTGTCATACAAAGCAGGGATGCAGCATGTCAGAATGCTCTAGACAGTTAAGGGATAGGAAGGTATAAAGATTCCAGAGCCAAATCTTTTCAGCCTCTCTTGTTTCTTGCTGATTTTCAGTTAATCGATCAAATGTTTTTATAAAGTCCTTTTTGTCACCGAGGGCTTTTACAAAAATACACCTAGCCTTGAGAGAGAGATGATTACTGTGGATCCACACAGCCATTTCTCTGACCTCCTCACGCTATGCCTCGTCAGTGACCAGGTCTACAACCACCAGGTCATCAGCAAACCTAAGCATGTTCTAGCAGTTGAATTTAGGGTGGTTTGAGACGGTATGAGTGTTGGGGGGGGGGGTACTGGGTGTCCGGCATGAAAGTGGTGACACACCTTTCAGTGCTTACACGGCTAAAGATCTATGGTAAACAATTGCTCTATGGTAAACATGTACGCAGATGGCCTTTGTGTTGAGGGATTATGGCGGTGTACATCAAGCTAGTTGGTATTGCGGACTGGGTCAGAGAGAGGTTTAAAATGCCCATGAAGACACCTAAAAGCTGTCCTCTTCTTGCTTGTGCCCAGGGATTTGAGCACGTGCCCTGGTATTCTAATTGGGTCTGAAATGTTAAGAACGTTGTAAGCTTTGTGCTTTGAGATTGACAGAGAACATGTAGTCATCCAAATGTAGTCATCCAAAACAACAGTTGCTCTCAAGCATGGCTCGGTGATACTGGCGTGGATATAGAAGACATTTACCTCTGAAAAGCAGGCATCACTGGGCCGCTGGCCACTGGGATGATCGCCGTTTTCTCAGGTGGCTTGTCACATCACGGCAGGCGCGGTGTAGGATTTCATTCCTAAATGATTCAATCTTAGTACGGTACTGAAGCATTGACAATTTTATGACTCATCGGACAATGCAACATTTCATTTTATGTGGACAGATTTGTTTTCTGACACTTAAAAAGTAGTGGCTCTGACATTTAGCTCAGTGTGGACAAAGCTGCGTTTAATATAAGGTTTGCGGTTTGCCTTTTGAACCTAGAGCAATCAGAGTTAATTATAGTTAACAGATGTGCCTACAGAAGAGTGCTGAGTTAGCGAAAGGTCGGAATTAAATCAATGCGGCCGCAGCATAGCCCTCTGGACCGCTCCAGGCCACTGGACCGCTCCAGGCCACTGGTGGTCAATGTTGACTGGAGGTGGAATCTTAGAAGGGATCACTTAAGTGACCCTGAGGTCTGAGCATTCAACCATATCCTAATTGCTCTTTGAAAGGACACTACATTGAACCTACTAGCATTTCATTCTGAGTCAGTCCACGGCGCGTCTGTATACATTTCAATTTGGACTTGGCACCTTGAGGTGAATTGCCAGTTTAACCTACGCTGTACAGTCATTCCCGTCCCATTGCGTTCCATAACATTAGCCAACGTAGCATTAGCGCGTCAATGCAGCTTGTTACGCAACCCACAGTAGTCCTTGCCAGATACACACACACACACACACAAAGACACATCCACACTTCTATCCTCACCCCTCCACACACCACAGGCAGAAGCAGCGGAGGAGAGAGGAACAGAAGGATGATGGATGACGACTGTGGAGAAGATGGCCAAGGTGGTTAGTAAAATGAACAGAAGCTGACCGGGCAGAGGACAGCGGGGAGCAGATGCTACAGTGGCTCTCTGGGAAGTGTGTCTCTGTGGAAGACCTGCATTGTGGGAGGGTGTGGGAGAGATGAGGTGGGGGTGAGGGTGTTTGGGTGTATGCCTCCTCCCTCGCATTACATATGCACTCAGGTTAATTGTAATGTCGACATCGCGACAAACACGTTTCATCTGACGAAAGCTGGCCAATCTATTTAAGTAATCAACAAATTTCCACGACAAGCAATCGATTTCGAGGAGCAATCAATTTTAGGCCGCAGTTCCCTAAAGAAAAAAAAAAAAAAATGTTAATTTCATTGTTTTCACAATACACCGCCCATCACATTTGAAATAAAATATTTCCAATCATTTCTATTCCATAATCAAAAGTGGGATAAATGGAGACATCTGACAATTTTGTAATATAACCCTTGGGTTGGGGATTCTGTACTTTTCTGATTGTCGATCTTGTTTGTTGCACTCAATCACTGTCAGCTTTTGGTCGATCTGTTGTGTGTTTTGTGAACTAAAGCAATTGATTTTTTTTTTTATTATTCCTTTCAACCAGCGCTGCTTATCAAAGCATCAGCATAACCCTCAGGAAAGCGAGTTACAGTGCAGCGTCAGTAAAAGTTACAGTAAGGCTTTATTTTTCAAATAGAAACATTAACTGTTGGGAGCTGACTCTTATCCTTAAATCACACATTCAGCTTGTTATGGCTGAAGTGAGTCTGAAGCAGCATATGAGGGGATTAAAGTACCAAAGGGTCTTTGATTGATTCATACATTTCCCTGATTAGTTGTGATTTCTAAAGTGCAATCCACTTTCACTCATGTGAGAACATTTGCATACAGCTGGTTGTGCATGTGGCACCTTCCACTGAAAGTCAGGAAGGAGATCTCCATCATGATTGGTTGAACATCGACATCTGCAATGACTGAAGTATATTGATTTTCACTTATAATCCAATCACCAGTTTATATCCTGAGTGGGAATCTAGTTAAAAAACATGTCATGTTTAATAATTTTTACTTTCCTAAAACCGCCCCTTGAAGAACTCACCTGTTTAACAATTTGTAAACACCGGGATCAGTCCGTAAATTGTTAATACAGATGTGAACAGGATTCAGAACCCCAAAAATCAACAGAAGGAATCATAAATGGCTGCATCGATCATTTGTGTTTCTTGTGGTTCAAGTAAACAGACTTAACCCCTTTCGCCCAATCGCCACGTGTTCCTAACATGCACTGGACAGCTTGCACACAATATAGGCGGTAGAGAAATGAGCCGTGTTTCACCCCATGCTAATCCAGTGGTGACGGGATGTTATCGCTTATCTTAGTGATCACAATCTGACTGCGGACGGTAGTAGATATCTTCAGCAGAAGACACTCCTGAGGTAACTTCAGAAGATCACAGTGGGTCATTATGATTTCGAAACGAGGGATTTTGCCAAATCATAGATAATGAAATATAATCTCATCAGATAATCTAGTTCTTTGCAGTGTGCCCGGCAGTGTAATTTGAGTTAAGATATCGTGTGGCACATGGAATAAAACCCCATGCTATGTCAGATTATTTTATATTACTGCTTGGAATTTATTTGTTGTAAATAGTGTGTGGGAAGGTTGAGGGACAGAAACCCACATCAACACTTTTCTGAGATGAATTTGCGAAACCTAAAATTTGCAGTATAGAAATATGAAAATTAATTCTCAGACTACTGATTTTTGGACAAGTGTCAACTAAATGACTTATATGTAAATCACAAAAAGTTAAGTCATTGCTAGCAATCAAAGGAAACACTCCCCACTTCAGGCAGTCCAAATAGACATTAACTGTTTAATATCATCTGGGATTTAAATTAAGCATGCTATTTCAATTCATAACAAAACGTTATGAAAAAAACTTATTTGAGAAACTGAGCACATTGTAGGTAACTGGTAAAAACATTCACAGATTCCACAGATACACCAGTGTATTTAGGCAAGAGTGGACTGGGAATGACTCAGACTCAGGTCTTTATGATTGGCAGGGTATGAATGTATGTAAAACAGGGTATGTATTGTCATAAAGACTCTTTAGAGAGTATGCATCAATTAAAGTGGAATAATCAATTCACAGCTCTCAGAATGAGCATTTAGAGGGGGCTGCTGTCTAACATAAATAATGATCCTGAAGAGAGATCGGAAAGTGATATAGTATATGCTAATTAAAATAGTAGCATGTCAATCAAGTCAATAGGAAAAAAAAACATTCTAGAAACAGAATTCTTCAACTTTCTCAGTGAACGTAGCTTTCAATATTCATCGCATTCTCAGCTTATCCCCCGACACACTTTCCCCAGTATGCTGTTATTTTCCCTCTAAAACACTACATTACATTTTGTGCCTTTAATAATGGCATATGGCAATTAAAACCGGTGTGACATCGTGCCATACAGAAGGTCTACTCTAATATTGGCAGAGACAAGGTGTTGTCAGTCGGCTGGGACCCCCTTCACAGTCTGTGGGCCCTGGCTCGGCCCGTAGTTCGGCAGCCCACTCGCCTGGGCCGGTCAGACCTATAGCACTTAGCTATCTATATTTTGCGTCGCATTGGCTTAAATTGTCAAGGGGCCCGTCGGGGAAACTCCCGGTGCTCCAGATGGCCAGTCCGTGCCTGGATTCAGGAGAAAGTTGGTCTTTCAAAAGAGCACAACTCACACCCATCTTATGACAAACATAAGAGAACGTGAGAAAAGATGTTTGCTATTCACTGTCATATCCCCACGTTGAAAGACAAATTTGTTTTTAAATACATGAAAATGGTGTCAACAGACCCAAAAAATTGCACCTGGTCTCACAGGATTTATATTTATGCTACAACAAGATAAGGCCTGTCAAGCCCTGGATCAACGCTGTACAAAAGGGGAGCGTCTGTCTATCGGATCAGGTCCGTGGGCAGCTTCTCTTCATTTATTTACCATCACGCATGCAAGTCGGAATGATGCGTTAAAGACGGTGTTTTTTGGGGTAAGACGTTTTCTTGATTAACCAGCGGGATTTTCCAGACTTGTGCAGCTTACGCAGCACTGGGCATAGGGGATTGTTAGTCAGTCGTGTTAAATGCCACTGCAACTCTGGCCCTCGGTTGTCAGCTTCAGATCCTTTGTGGCCCCCATAGTACTCTCTGGCGGTGCCTGTCTAGATTGAATTGGCTTTGTTTGGGGTATTTGAAATAGAATGCTTCCGTCCAGGGGATGGTTGACGGACAGGCCCAGTGACCACTCAGGCGTGCACACCTAACTCCCTCACGTGCACACATACAGGGTTGTCACAAGGTTCAGAATGAAAACGTTTAGCCATTAGACAAACGGTGTGTTCGCCTCTTAATTCACAGCCTTGGACGGCCCTCCCTTCAGGGGCACAGGGCTAGCGCAGCATGACGGGCTTGTGTCTCCAGCCTGGCCTTTATGTTCACAATCACTGCCTCCAACCTCGGTTGCTGAGGAACCATAGAAGACATATAAAACGCACCCGGTGAATACTCGACGCACACTCCTCAACACGCATCAAATGCCAGCATTTGCACACGTATGCATGCAAACACACACACAAACACACACACACACATATTGTTCATTTTCAGGGCCAATCCTGTAAGAGCCAATCTCCCTAAAGCATCAGTGCTTATCACTTGGTGTCAAACTGTCTAAGGCTGTTCTTAAGGCTGTGCAGTAACCATGACCACATAGCCTTCAACACCCGCCTGATCCCTGCCGTGCAATAGGATGTTGTTTGTGTGTGTGTCTGTCTGTGTGTGGTACGCGTAGAAGACAAATCTCTTCTAAATTTAAGACTGATCATTGAGGACACAGGGTAAGATAAAGTCCATGTTACTCGCAGCTACAGTGGTTTATTCATTTCAAGTTGACTAAGTTACTATACCCTTTCGATTAATAAAACATGATGGCTACCTTCTCACCAGAAACTCTGTTTGGTTATTTTCATTTAAAATCAAAAGAAATAGGAATACAAACTGTAATCCAAAGGAAAAACAGGACTTATTTAAATAGTCCCCTTGCTTGATGATAACTTACTTAACTCAAACACTTAACCCTATGCCTAACCCCAATGCTAACCCTTATTTTACGTTACCCTGAACAAATTGGAACAAAGCCCTCAGAGGTTAATCAACAGATAGTTGCTGGTTTAATTCAATTTTGTTGAATTATGTTGAATGAATGTTACAATATGATTACAAAGTAGATAGATAAGAGACACTTATGTCTCAGGTGTAAAGCCACGTTATACTTTGTCTTCATCTAGAGCATCTGGTTTTGTGTTGTGTACCTTCGTTCAAGCGAAACCCTTCTGTGATGTTAGTCATTAAGTTCATTTAAATCTTGGTTATGTTTACTCAAGCTGGATGTCATTCATTTAAATGACCAACATGTTTTTGCAGGAATCTAACAGTGACTTTGCATAAAGCCCTTTGATGATAACCTGGAGGGACATCTGTTAGTCTGCTGCTGGACCCATAAAACACCCAGGTGAGACATGAGCTGTCTGGCTTCCATGTGTCAATAGAAGCAAAGCCGATGCAATCAATAGAAACTACTATTAGCATTTAGCCATAGAAGAACGTATCAGGATCCTTCTAAAACAGGGCTAGTCAATGTGGTCTGAAGATGTGGAGAGAAAACCACCAGCCCATGTATTATCATTCACAAACTAGAACCATTGAGGAAGGACAGAAACTCTTCTAGATCGTTGATTATAATACAGCCCAGAATACAATATCTATGCATTGTTTTTATTGTGCTATTGAGCCAGTAGGGCAGTTGCCTCAACTCAAACTGTGGTTTGGGCTGACGTTTGCCAGGATTTGCAGGTGCACGCTGTTTTGGACTGTACTCATCTGAGGAGCTGAGAGTTTCTTTGTTTAGGAGGTCGTTCGATGGGACGTGACCATGGAGAAGGCCGGGGAGGAAGACCAGGTAGGGCTGGGACTGCCAAAAGTACCCCGCTCTGACCCTGTTCTGAGAAGGACCGTGTCACTCACTTGTTCACCCAGCCCCAGCCCTCCACGGAGGCTTCCTGCTTCACCCAGCCCCAGCACTCCACAGAGGCTTCCTGCTTCACCCAGCCCCAGCGCCCCACGGAGGCTTCCTGCTTCACCCAGCCCCAGCGCCCCACGGAGGCTTCCTGCTTCACCCAGCCCCAGCGCCCCACGGAGGCTTCCTGCTTCACCCAGCCCCAGCGCCCCACGGAGGCTTCCTGCTTCACCCAGCCCCAGCGCTCCACAGAGGCTTCCTGCTTCACCCAGCCCCAGCGCTTCACGGAGGCTTCCTTTTTCCATTTGGCCAAAAAGTACAAAAACAGTGTGCTCAAGTGAAGGTAAAGTTACAGACTGAGTTTTGTTCAAGGAGATGTACAAATACTGGTTTAAATATATTAAAAAAGAAATAGTGTGTGATATTTTGTCCAGGAAACACAATAATTAGTGATGATGTTCTTTCTGCACCAGCCTGATCTGGTTCTTTCCACGTTGCTCTAAGGAGTTCTAATTTTCTATTTCTTTTAGGTCTTCAATTATACTTTGAACATGACCATGCAATCTAGAGCTGTTGTAAAGGTACTTTATTTCTGCACTCTGCCTATTAATGTATCTGCCAAAGGGCTGTGATTACTCAGATGCTGCGTTGAACATTACAGATCAACACTGCTGTTAGACCAGACTCAAGCTCCTCTGTCTGACTTTACGCATTATGCCACAGGGGGCATTCAAACTTCCATATCACTTTGTTACAAATGGCTATGCCAATTAGATAAGTGTGACATGTTGAATGTACACAGACAAACACATTCTCAAAAGCACACAAGCAGGCCCAAACACACACATCAGTGTTTCTCCATTACTGTACTCTCTAATTGGCTTTACTGAAACACATACAGTATGCAACAAAATATTTTATCTGGTTTAGTCAAAGCACTGAACAGTACAATGAATCCTTGGGAGCAGATAAAGTCGTTTTGGACAATTTAGAGAGATTAAAAACTAGCCTCAAACCCCAACGTTTCCCAGGGAGTCTGGTTCACACAATTATTTAGTCTCTGGAAGTATGTACTGTGGATATATTGAGAATAAGAACCCAGTCTAAACATTTCCCAGAGGAATTCTCTGAAATTCCATGAGATTTGACAGAAGTTCTGTAGACTGTGGCAGCTTTCACACATTCCTCTGGCTTTTAATTTCTCTCAAACTCTCCCTCCTTCCGTCAGTCTCTCTCTCTCACTCTCTGTCGTGAGATAATTATGAAAGAATTAGTAGTTTACTGCCTGTGACTGTATAATTGATTGATTTGTTGTGAAAGCCCCCTGCAGAGCTAGATAAAGAGATGGGTTGAGTAATACACATGTCATTTCCCCCTGCAGTGTTGAAATGGTACCTGGTGGGCCTAGGATGGAATTCTGATGGTAATGGAACAGTGGGCCCTCCAGGGTTGAAACAACGATTTGAATGCCTTTCTGAATTAGAATCATCTCTGTTCAGGGCACAGTGGAGCGGTGTGAACTTTGAGGACACATGACATTTACAGGGTTATTTCAGCATTCACTAAATGTATTCAGACACTTTTGGAAGGCATTTGACAGCGCTTTGTTAGCCGTTAATGTACACATGTGTTTGTTATTTACTTATGCTGTAAGACAGGGATGCATCGAATTACATATTCGTCCAGAGGTGCATCAACAAAACACACTTAGTAAATCAACAAACATGTATGAAGACATGTTTAAACATTTAGAGCAAGATGCATTTTGATAGCTGGGTGGAGAAAGACACAGGATCTGAGACAGGCAGGAACAAGACGAGAAATTTGGACTGTAGGGAAATGGAGGGATAAATAATGCTGTGTTGGAAAAGTGTGTCGCAAATCCGGGCTGTGGAAGTCTGTT
This sequence comes from Novumbra hubbsi, assembly GCA_016801125.1. Classification (NCBI taxonomy): domain Eukaryota; kingdom Metazoa; phylum Chordata; class Actinopteri; order Esociformes; family Umbridae; genus Novumbra; species Novumbra hubbsi. Next base: position 25,157 of record JACXGK010000969.1, read on the forward strand.
CCTGAGGAGTCTGGTCACAGCTGTAACGGATGGAACAGTAGGGATGGATGAAGGGGTGGAAGGGGGAGGAGGGAGGAAAAGAAGATTGAGGGGAGAGCACAAGTGTTCATGTGCCAAGCTCTATACGACCTATGACCCGTGGCTCTCAAGAGTTCACTATGAACTGCCTTCACAGAGGTCTGTTACGGAAATGTGTTTTTAAGGCTGCGATTTTTTCGGAATGATCACCTAAACATGAAACCATTGAAGACGGGTTTGTACACTAGTTCCATTTAGTAGCCTAGAACGCACCCAGACACACTGCAATCCCAATAACAGTGTTACTTTAACATGAATCCAGCTTATAACTCCTAGAACCCCCATGAACATAGATCTGTAGGCTGGATACACAGAACGTCAGTCATCCCCCTATATCTCACCCAGTGGCCTGGCAGCAGGGCAAGATACTGTAGATTACATATATTAGTCAAACGGATTTGGAAAAAATGATTAGCCGAACATAGTGTTTAGTGTAAACTGAGGGTCTTGGGGAATTTGAGAGATGTCTTTCTTTTGGTTTTGTAGTGTAGGTGAATTTGATATTAGTTAGAATTCTGATTGTCTGTGATTGAGTATTTTGTTTAAAGAATTTATCTTTGGTAGTCTCTTGGAAGATATAATATAGCTGGACTTAACGCTCATTGACAGTGACTTCAATTATAGCAGCACTTTAGAATAATAGTAGAATCAACCAATCTCAAATGGGCTTTTAATAGGTGGGACAATCATATGATATCTCAAGGTCCTTTGGAGAGCCTAAGTATAAGTCACTAACTTCCTTGAGTCACGCTTGAGTCTAGTTAGCTGGCTAGCTTTTTGCAGTGATCTCAAAAAAGAACTTCTTTCAAAATGCAAATATCAAAAGACATACTATATGAACCTGCTGTTACACATTTCATAAATTACAGGAGAATGGACATATGATTTAAATGATAATCGGAATGGTGAAAGGATTTCTGCTTATCTACAGCTTGCTGTCTGTTGCTATGTCATTCATATAATTTTAAAGACATCTGTAAAATAAAATGTCAACTTTAGAACACTGGTGACGCTTCAATTGGAGGTACAGCATACTTGACATTTTGCAACTGAGTGCCTGGCTCCAATATTCACGGTTCATCACTGGTTTTATTGATACATGCATTCCATGACCCTCAGGATCAGTCCCAATGAGACTGTAAAATCACTGCCATTTAGTTTGTTCACCAAATAAGTGAATAGGCGAACCATTTAAAGTTACATAGCAGGACTGAGTAAATTAATCACAAAATGACCTCAAAAGGAAAAGCAAACACATAGAAGTGACTCCAAAAAACAACAAGAATTTGGGTTTGATGAGGATGATGATGTGGAAAACCTTGAGGAAGGTTGGGGTTCACCGAGTAAACATTTTTCTAGAAGTCACATGGGTGCAGAGTTGCAGTTTGGTTTCTGAGGAGGAGCGATAATACAACACACCCCCCTGTATTCCTGAATGTTTTGAGTAGCATTTTATGTTTGTTGAAAGGTGGTTGAGAGCAACAGCGAATTGCACTCCAAAAAAGCAACCATATACATTGTTAAAACATTATACTTTTAGTCATACATTCATCTTATACCTAATCCAAATTGGAAACATTAAGCATTTTTCCAAAAGAGGTCCTTGCTACTTAATATTAATCGAATGAACCATACGAACCCATTCATTTGCATCCCCCTATAATTGGCCCAGCAATAGAAGTGATCCGTCAAAGGAATAGCTGCAGTGACGGAACCCGGCCATAATACCAGAACAGAAAGCAGTTGGCATCTGCGTAATATAGATGGAACTGCCTTACGTTACTGAGTTTGGGTAATCTAAAAGATACCATCATAGATTATAGTTTAGGACAAGGAACTAGTAGTCACTCTCAAAGATCAAGTATGGAAAGTGAACAAACCAGACCTGATAATTAGTAGGCCATCCATATGGCCTTCTGTTGTGTCCTGCAGTGTGTTATGACAGATGTAGCATCTTGGCAACCTCGAGCGTCACATCACTGATATTAGCCAGGTTATCAAACACACAGACACACTACCGAAACTGGCCTGTGACAAAAGGGAGTGGCAAAGAATGAGAAGTCAGGTGTGAGTCACACAACGGACGTGAGGACCTGTGTTGTTTGGGGGGTGAGTCATCACCTCGTTTGGAACAAGGATCTCGTTAGGAACCCAGCAATCTCACAAGAACAGCAGACTGAGGCCCGAGAGAGAGTAAGAGTTAAAATAGACAGTGATATGTACAGAGGTACTGGAGGGCAGAAGGGTTACTAGGAACTACCATAGCGTGTAATATGGAACGGTAACCTTAAATGAGTTCATAGCTACAGCTATAACAGACAGAAGGTAGAGATTGATGGACAAAAAAGAAAAAAGGCACAAAGCGTTTCTTATGATTTGCACAGAATACCTTAAGGATGTCCTTTTTGTCATCAACTTCTAACACTTAATGCAAGGCCAACCTAATACAGTCAATACAGCATATACATAGCATTCAACCCAATGGGACATCTCGGTCACTGAGGTAATGGAGTGTTATTTCCAGTGTTACCTACAGATTCATTCAAGTGCAATTCATTTGAATCATCCTGTAATTGGCCAAGTAATAGAAGTCATCAGTCAAAGAAATAACTGCAGCGAGGAGAGCCAGCGATACTACCAGGACAGGGAGTGGCCGGCATCAGTGGTTGTGTTCACGTTTGTGAAGAGTCTAAGCTTTCACAAGGATACAAAGTTGGGGATTTTCTATTTCCCTGAAACGGTTTTGCCTAAATGTTGTTTTACAGCAGTGATATATATTAACAGGATCCATTTGACTATTATCCAATAAAATTGTTCACACTTTAATGCTTTTTAATTAATTCAGCCTCTCAACAAAATACAAAGGCCATGAAATTGCTACACGTGTTTGAAAGCTTTTTAGGAGAGAATCTCCAGGGAGAATCTCCTGTTCACATGGTCGAGTGTGAACCGAACGGAGAGAGTAAAATACTATAGGAATATGGAAATCGGGTTGGAGGGAGTGGGGATCCTGACTCCTGGCAGAGAAGAAACCATTGTCTGTGGGCATGGAGCAGTGATTCATTTGGAGTAGCCAGGCAATTGAAAGAACCCCCCAAATGGTGTACAGGATCCATCGGATGCTGTTGTCCGCGCTAATGATCCGACACACCCAAACTATTTCACAGCTATGTTCACCCACTTCAATGGTGTACGTGTGGATCCGTTCTGAAGCAAGCGCAACACCGACTGTGCCATAAAAGGTATTTCAATCAACTGATCTATTGTCACCTATTGTTACCTCAGCACACGCATCACCATCAGCTTACCAGTCTATGTTTACCAACATGTTAATCTGGTTTGTGTTTTTAACAGTAAAGAGGTCAGGGAAGAGGTGAAGAAGCCAAACACACACACGCACACACAGTTACAGAGATTGAGCGAGGGGAATGGGTATTCATATAAAGATGATACAGGACTAACCGTGGGATAGAAAAATACTGGAGAATGCAGGAAATGTATCTGAAGAGAGCCCTGGACAATATATAAAGACAGATTGATAACCCAAATGAACATAGGCCCTCCCAAATAGTACACCCTTTGTGTCCTGCCCTCTTATATCACTACTGAAACAGCATGTCCATACGAGTCTCTGTCATTGACTTTCACCAGATGATATACTATACAGCCGTCATAGCCCTGTTTCGTCCCGGCATCCCATGAGACCCGGGCTTGCTCTGTAAGCACCAGAAGAAAGCCAGCCGTAGCTGCTTGGCTGAGCCTCGGTGTGCAGGGGATATTCAGCCAACAAATCAGGGTAATAACGCATAGATTGGTCGGGCTGAGTGACAAGATACACCACAGGGCACAGGTAAGACTGTAGCGGCTAGCACTTTATTGTACTGTCGCTAAAGCATGTGACCTGACGCTCGTTTATTTTTGGGTGTTATTGTTCTTGTTAAGCAATTATTAAAAGGCCCATTCCCGTTGCTCAAGCTAATTGCAAGAAGATAACCACATCCAAATGGAAAATCTAGAATGTCTTATATTACAGTTTCAATAGAATAGAAGCTGCACGTTTACTAAATTCAGTTAAATCGCCACCCAGCTTTACGTGATATTCTCTCAAAATGTAGAGTGGTTTTCAACTTGTTGAGCCATAGTGGAGAGAAGTGGTTGGTCCCACATTCTTGTTCAAAATTGATATTTTCTTCACCAAAATGACACTGTTGTTGGTTAATCTGTTGAAACTCCAAGTATAACCAACAGTGAATCTGGGTCAACCAGAGCTCAAGAACGTCCAAGAGGATCTTAAAGATTTCAGACCAATAGCTGTGTAGATTATAGCACAGGGGCAAAACAGTCATAATGGAGAAGTACTGTAAGCAGGACGTAGTTATGTGATGCCTGGACAAGTGGGTATACGTTAATCTTTCCAAAAGCCCAAAAACATCTTGAGAAACCGTGACATGCACTCGGAACAATCGAAAAGTGTTAATCCAATATTGGCTTAACCTATTTTTATGCCTACATTATAGGTCCACTTCTGTGTTAGAGAAATTATACTGCAAGCTAAGTTAATAAAAAATAAGAAAAACAGCAAATGCAGTTTGTGAGTTCCTCACAATGAATAACCAGAATTCACTGGGTGCAACACTTAATGACAAATGTCCTTTGGCAACTGAGTAATTTATAAAAGACTGACAGTGTTTATTATCATCAGTCAGAATTGCTAAATAGGTCAGACCACAAAAGTGAAGAAACATGCCTACTGAAACAGTAAGCGGATGTACACTAGTGGAGCATGTATTTTATGTGTTGGATGGGATACATATGCTGTTGCTGTTATTGACTTGCTGGCAGTCCAGCCAAGAGTTAATAAACAGTCTTTTAAAAAGTATTAAAACACTCTCTGTAGGACAAAGTGTTTTTTTATGACACATGAAATGAGTGTCACCCCGGTCTGTGTTACCATGTGTACACTACCACTGCAGTGTCCAAGAGATGTTTCACCCCGGTCTGTGTTACCATGTGTACACTACCACCGCAGTGTCCAAGAGATGTTTCACCCCGGTCTGTGTTACCATGTGTACACTACCACCGCTGTGTCCAAGAGATGTTTCACCCCGGTCTGTGTTACCATGTGTACACTACCACCGCAGTTTCCAAGAGATGTTTCACTCTTAGCCTTAACACCAACTTAGTCTGAACTCAGTGGAATAACCCACCAGGCTGCATTAATTCCGCACAGTGTCTCAGGTTTACTGGTTTCACTTTTGAATATGGGTTTAATTGCTCAGTCCCCGATTTTGCTCGAGGGAGGAACTGTTTGAAGTTGTGAAGCAAGTAAGCTGATGATTTTAAGACTTACTACCAATATCCTATTGTGAAAAGAGGAAACAAGGTTGATGGATGATGAAGGTAAATAACTTGTGACATAACCATCTCCCTTAGGCCTTTCCGTTTCTCCAGAGGCGGGTTCTGATTTACCCAGCCTATATTCCTTGGGATCGGTCTATTGAACTTCACCAAGGAAATTCACAAATGAGGCTCTAATCACATAATAAAATACGTCAGAGTGAAGTGAAGAAGTTGGGTGCTGAACCTCTGAATAATTTATAAGTAACTGAAAGTGTAGTGAGAATGACATGATTTTCGCCTCAAAATTGTTAACCACACTGTAGTGAAAAGAAAAGAATTATTATATAGTTATATATATATAAAGATTTTTCTTGGCACATGCAATGGGTCCAACATGCAGTACCTATAGTACACTGTCATGACGCTAGGGGTGCCTCATCACGTTCTCTCTTAATGTATAGTAACTCTAGTTTTTAAGGGTTAATGCATAAACATAACTTCTTTAAGACAAGCCAGGATTAGCATCAAGGATCCACCTACTCAGAACAAAGCAATTTTAGATTTGACTTGGATTTGCTTCATTGTCCACTATGTTTCATTGAAAGCACAAACCTTTAACTACAGTTGAGGCAAAGACACCCCCCTCTCTCCAAAACCCCCTGAACCGTATAGCTTCTCCCGACATCCTGGTTGTTTGACTATTTGGAATAGATGTGATCTAGTGTTAAGCAAGCAAGCAGAAGTCCCTGCAGCATAGCTCTGGGGTCCATAAAACCCACCGCTTCATCTGACAGAGGATCTTTATTCTTCCCTCTCGATCAGTGCTTTGTGTTAACTTTGTTTGCATACCTGAGGCAGAGTTCATACGGTGCTGTACGATCACATTGGATTTTTTAAACTGAGTAACGTGTCCGTTCTTCAAAGACGGCGTTTGAAAGATCATATTCACAATGTTTCACAATGAGATTTTGTACATTTGAGTGAACCCCAAATAGCCATGGGAAACAACAATGGATACCAAGACCATATTAGAAAAGTTATTTAGATTGGGGTATAATGATTATAACTACTTTGCTTAATACTTGAAATATTTAATATTATATCCTGAGTGACTCAAACAGTTGATAGATCTGCTCACCTGGAAAAATAATGGTGTAGACATACCGTTTTTAGATTCAAAAAGACAATTATTAGTTTTAAGTAAGGGAAGAAAATCCACCAAACATTTGACCCTCTATCTGGTCAAGATGGCAAAGGCTGGGGTCAATTAAAGAGTATTCTCCTGAAACTGAGTGCTGTGCTGGAGTCTGTCTGTTGACACTGCCAGCTGAGAGGATTCCAGCTATTTATGTTTGTTCCTCCAATATTTGGCTAGCGTTAGACACTGAAAACATCCATACAAGACCAGGCAGAGGGAGGTCAACGCCTTCAAACACAACAATTACAGAAAAACAAGCACTAAACAAAGCAGACATGAAAGGAAAACAACTAAAACGAAATAAATGGTGAAAAGTAATGAATTGAGCTATTCACCCGCTTGCTCCTTTTTTCTAAAAGGCATGAGTTTTAGTGATTGAGTGTTGGCGCATTACATCAATCAGATGTCGGCTTTATCGCTAGCCACCTGCAAAGGTAACAAAGAAGTGGTTTTATAGTAGCATTGTATTGTAACGCAATGTTGTTCAGTAGCTCTCAGTCTATGACTTCACACTGACAAACTGGGTTTCCTTTGCAACTGACAATACTGTTCAATTGAGCAACCGACTGGGATGTACCGAACAGAGACATTTATTTCACACACTTGTAATGTTTAGATGACTCAGTATTAATAGCTTGGTGTATACGGGCAATTAGCTCACATCTGACACTTTTATTGCAAAATCTACATAACAGAGCGATGCAAGATCACCAGTAGTACAATGTGTTACAGCCACTTCTCAGATGCATTACACCGAACTACACAGTAAATCAAAGTACTTCTGCAACCCTTTTTGCTACATCTACATAACAAACAATAACTCTGGAAGTCTGTATCGAATATTACACAGAGGACACCTGCCTAATGAATGACGCTTCTGGGTAATAATGCAGCATATTGTGCGTTCAACTTTAACCAACCGTCCCATTGGATCTAAACAACCAGAAGTTACCACACCACTCAGGCTGACCACCAAAGGTCAAACATCCCATGTACCAACCAGAGCATCATGGTCTGTGGGTAGCTCACCCCCCCCCTTCCTGCTGTTCTGTATGCCAATGTCATCAAACTGCTTTACACCAACGTTTAGGATGATGAGGAACACTGCTCCAGGTAGTAAATTAATAAATGACTGTCTACAAGCCTAGTCTAACCATTTTTTATTTGTTTTGCTTTGGGGAGGGCGTTAATCAATTTTGTGTGGAATGGAGGGTAGTAATATTATTTTACTGATTTACCTACGCCGTTTAGTTTAACTACATTTTTAATACTTTACTCAGGTTTACATTTGGATAAGTTATAATTTTTCCCCCCATTATAAGCTTCATGCAGGAAGGTTGCGAAATGTAACTGGGGAAAAACACCCTTTTTTTAAATGCATTTGGGTGGTTTCGTGTGACAGCCATAAAAATAGCAGGTGGTAAATGTGTTTGTAAGATGCAACCACAAGCAATTATGATGTGCGGGTTGCAAATACGACAGGGGTCTTTGTCTGTTGGATAAAGCAGAAACCTTTGATCCAAAAGTGCAAGAAAAGAAACAAGGTTTTATCAAGCACAATACGTTGGCTAATTTGTTAACATTGTCATGATAAAGCTTAAAAGATAGGTTAGGCGGAACCTTCCGCATGATCAGAGTGGTTCTAATGCACTTCTCTGAGAGCTCAATGTTCTGGTTCCGCTACAAATGATTCCAGTCCAACTTCGAATATATTCTCTATATTTATATATGTATTGTTTAAAAACCTAGTGCTCCTTTCTACATTTTGTGATTGCGTAACCTACCAATTACTTTCGACGTAGCCTTTTTCCGAGAAGCAGCACTCGACCTTAGCTTATGCCTAAATCTAAAGAAAGTAAAACATTAAGTAATGCTGGCGTAACATGTCCAGAGCTCATTCCTGAATTGTATCCCAGCTAAATTGTAGCGAGCCAGCTGGCGGCCACTCAGAGAATAGCTGTCCTCCCTGCAGTCCTGCCCCACTCCGCTCAGAGACCCTTGGTGATGTCATCAAAAAGCATTGATTCTCTTGCATCCGAGCTAGATGTGATGTTGGGTATTATAGTAAATGAGTGATGCCATGATTCGGTTCAGTTCTTTATCATGCAGTTTGAGAAAACATATTTGGCCAATGTTCTCTTCCGCAGAAGGCGAAGGTTTTTCTCACTGGTTGTCTCAAGAGACCAGCAGTCTCTAGTCACAGGTTTGACATTCTAAAAGTGTATTCCAACCCTCATTGGTAGAATGCCTTTGTTGTCAGCACATCAAGAATCAGAAGTAGAAGAGTCGAAACGCTTAGGAAAGCTATGAAGCTGTTCTTGGAATAGCGGTGAGCTTTTAAAGGATTTAAACTCATGCTTGCACCATTATTTCTGTTCCAGCGGCTCATTATGTGACCTGGGCATGCTACACCAGGACATCCCTTTCAAATTGTTTCACCTACTTAAGGTTTGAAACCAAAACAACTTTTGGTCTACCAAAGTCAGACCAAAAGCTCCCTGCGCCTCGTATATTCTCATCTCCTTCAGAACGTCACGAGTCCGCCTCTTTCTCTTCCAACAATGCTGCCTGTCCACCAGACGGGATGGGAGTTGGACGTGTAAGTATGGCTCTGTCAGATGAAGAGCAACCATTACTCATTGTCTTAATCTCTGGGTGCGGTCTGATGAATGGGCTCCATCACAGTGGAGATGGCAGACAGGGAGGCCTATCACACCACCTCCCCTGAAAAACAATTATCAATCACCGGGTTATTAAACAACACTCATAAGTCATGTCACTTTCTTCAACCGAACAATTGCAGCACAGAGACAGATTGACTGATCAAATGAGGCTGTGTTGCTGTTTGTTGTGACTTCAAGTGGATTCTTTGATTATTAAAGTAAATGCTGTTGTACATATATATTCAGACATAAGGTATATGTTTACAAAAACGTTTTATTCCTAGAATGTGTCATACTACTTTTAGTGTTAAACACCTGTGATTTTAAAGTGACACTGCATAGAATCCTTCCTCCTCAGGCACTGCATAGAATCCTTCCTCTTCAGGCACTGATAGAATCCTTCCTCCTCATGCACTGCATAGAATCCTTCCTCCTCAGGCACTGCATAGAATCCTTCCTCCTCAGGCACTGCATAGAATCCTTCCTCCTCAGGCACTGATAGAATCCTTCCTCCTCAGGCACTGCATAGAATCCTTCCTCCTCAGGCACTGCATAGAATCCTTCCTCCTTACCAAACAAGACCAGGATAGTTTGATACAGTTATTGTTTTCCCCTTAAGTGGTATGAGATCATTCTACTTGCTTTCTTGTGAAATGGTGAGAAACTAGTGTGCATTTGCAATCACAACCGGAAACAGTTCCTCAGGAGAAAAAAAAAACTACGTAATGCTTCCAACCTATAGCAAAGGGTGTTGGTAAAAACCACCAAGTTGTACACCTGCAGTCAGATAATTGCACTTAAGACACTAATCGAGAAAGAGGGACAGAGGAAATGAGGAATGTGGAGTGATAGAGAGAAAGAGAAAACAGAGGAAGAGATTACACTGTGGGTAGGTACAGAGTACTACTCCATTCCGAGTAATTAGTTCTAATTGAAATGGACAGAGTTGAAACTTAAACTCAGACCTGTGTGACCTGCACTAAGTGGTTTGATTGTAACACTAACCATATTTGACAGGTTGCCCGTTTAATCCCACTATATATATATATATATATATATATTTAAACTAAGATATGGCAGAGTGCTTAAGGGCCTGGCCCATGGTTCAGTATGTTTTCGCATTATGCCCACACAGTAGATATCACAGCCGCTTCTCTTCCTCGTCCTTACCTGACATTGACTGGACTAAATATAGACAGCAGGGTCGGCAAGACAAGCAATGCAGTATTATTGCAGCGAGTGTGGGCAAAGGCAAATGATAGACACTGGTCCTCAGAGAGGGTGTCAGTAGCTTTCATAAAAAGTCATAAGATAGCTGAGCATAAGGGAAAAGCTGACAAACACTCCCTATCACACATTTCATGCTCCCCCCCCCCTCTCCTCTCGTTGTCACCGCGCCCTGTTAGTGGTTAGCGACAAGGTATTTAAAGGTTATTGTTGCGGACCATACAGAGAGAAAAGGGAAAGGAGAGAATTAGATCGGAGACACTGATTTAGGTGATTAACATGTTACAGTTTAAACTACCCCCGCATACATTTACCAAAATTGAAAGTTACTAAAAACAAAAAAGATTTATTCAATTTAAAATGACCATGTATTCAATTAATATATTGTACATGAATATGCAGTATGTGGTGATTTTGAAACCTTTGTGCAGTTGAGACAAAGTAAACCTGACCTTACAAGTCATTATTATCGATTTCCATGTTATAGGACATTTTTGACCAAAATTCTTGACAAAAAAAACCCAAGGTCCACCTTTAACAGCGCCGGCCCAACAGAAATGTAAAAAGCTTTTTTCACCCTTTTCACTCTTTCACTGCAGCAGGAGTTCTTCTCAGCAAATGACAGAAAATCGGCCTTTGGAAAATGTTTCCTGGCCAAACCTCATTGCGGTGGGTAATATGAAGAGATAGCACTTGGCTCCTGGATATGGTTGCTTGGCTCATTCCACTCGGGCCCATCTTATGCCTTATATGAAGTGATGGCTACCTTTGCACTGACTCCTGGTGGTAGTTTACTTTAATGAAGATTCTCATTCACAAAGCTCATTACGTGCAACAACAGAAATTAAGCCTTTGGTTTATTGTATTTTCCCAGAACCAGCCTTATCCCGAAAGTTAACTTAATTTAAAAAAAAATTGCCCATATTTGATATTCAGCATTGTACCAAGTCCTTGTCCATTTTGATAAATTACTCTAACCATTTGTTCAAATAGCCACCACATTTTATTGGATACCAATGCCCCATTCTATCACACACACACATTTAGTGCGCCGTTTGAATGGGAACACCAAAAACTACTCCTATACCCATCTGCAAATTATAACTTGTTCCTTAAAACCTAAATGTTCTGTCCCTGTCCTGTAGTTACACAAATACAAACATCCCTATGTGTCTCCGAAAGGGTTGTGTATTCCTTATGATCCCTCATAATTAGCAGAGAAGATGCATATTGCAGAATTGGAAAACATTAAAACATGTAAAGCCTGATCCAATCAGCCCAGATTCACAGCATTAACATTGCTCTTCCACACCGGGGAGACCTTTAAGGTTTTTTAGTCAGTTTAATATTTAAATAGCTCATTTGAGCCACTGTGAAGACCATGGATCATTTCATAAACTCCTTGTGACATTTACCCCTCTCCTGGCTCCAGAACGGTCTGATAGGCTTGGTGGTTCTGTAGATATGAGTCTGGACATCCTGCCCAGTGGAGGGCTAGAGCCTTAACATGGAGCCTGGAAATATACTGAGGATAAGACAGACCCAATTCTCTTCATGATATCTTCCTCTGAGGAAGACTAGGGATGTCAGAAAGTGACCTCCGAGACACTCTGTTTAAATATTCAGGAGTAGTTCAAACTGATTTATACATTCAGGTTTTGTTTCATTTGAGTTCTAACAGCGAAGGCCATGGTATGCAATCGAGGACCTTCACTCAATGGCAGTGATAACAAAATAGCTGTACAAAAATAAGTCCACACAAAACAAAAATGCACCTACAAAATGCTCTTTTATTTAAGGAAGTTTACATCATGAGCCCCACTGCGGTTCTGATCAGTACAACTCTTTAAATGGGATGGTACCAACTGCCTCTTGTGGCCTGAGTGTGTATCCTTGTCATTTGATGGAAACCTTTTTAGAAATGATTTGGTAAAGTACACGGCTACATAAGGACATTTATTTCACAGTGCATATCAGAGCAAACACCAAGACATGAAATCCTCAGATCTCTCCCTAGACATCTGAGAATTTTGTCAAGGCATAGATCTTGGGAATATTATAACAAAATTGCTATAGCATTGAAAAGGTCATAGTGGCACAGTATGCTCTGTCAATGAGAAATGGAAGTTTGGAAACACCAATACTCTTACTAGAGCTGGCCCTCCAGCCAAACTAAGTACCAGGCCAAAAGTGTCTTCGTTCGAGGGGTTAAACAAGAACCCACTGGCCACTCTAAAAGAGTGGCTGAGGACAACCATCTCTACAGCACTTCATCAATCGGGTCTGTATGGTAGTGTGGTGAGACAGAAACCACTCCTGAGTAAGTCTTGACATGCTGTCCGAAAGCCCTCTGAAAGCACATGGAAAACAATTCTCTGGTCAAAATCAAAACGGACTGAATGCCAAGTGAAACACCTGGCAAAAGCATTGTACCACACCTCGGCTCAAGCACGGCAGTGGGAACATAGTGCTGTGCGAATGCTTCAAAATGGGACGGACTGGGAGTTTAGCCAGGATTTAGGGAAGAATAAGCGAAGCGAAAATACAAAGAGGTACTTTAAGAAAACCTGATTTAGAGTGCAGACAAGGGCAAACATTCATCTTTCAGGTGTGCGAAATTGGTGGAGGCATACACAAGATGACTCAAAGCTTATCTATACACTGAACATATTCAAGTTCATCCGAGTCATTAGGAACTCTTAAGTGGTCCGCAATTACCTCCAAGTTTTAGAAATATGAGGTTTTAGAATTCCTTCGTCATCTATCAAGATGGGGAAGGTCAGAGAAACCACAAATGGAATGAGACAATTCTGTTGAGCATAAAATTATGCTATAAAACAAAATAGGTACTTGCCAGAAAACATTAATCTTTACCATTTAGGCAATAACATAAAATATACAAATTGGATCACAGTTGGAGATCTAAAGTATTTGGTTGAATCTTGTGGTCACCAAATCTCCAAATGGACACTTGAAGTACAGACTGTTGAAGTACAAATCCGGAAGATGATAGCTAAACCAAATGTTTGTCATATATACATCACATAAGCATGCACGCATGCAATTTGAGAAGATAACAGAATACCATTGTTGTTTTGTTACTTAAAAATATTGTGTTGGATTGAAGGAAGGAGAATACAGCTTTCAGAAATCTATAGGGAACATGTAGGGCTGAATCCTGTATCGCCACAGCGGGGAGAGAGCATATTGTCATGTTGTCATGTTGAAGTATTTTCCTCATTGTATCCTTTTCTGATAAAGCAAAGGCAGTGTGTTGAAATACCAGGGGGATATAGAAATAAACCTGTGCCTCTGATTTTTTTATACCATTGACCGTGACCGCCATCCCAACCTGGGCCACAAGATTATTCAAATGATATGTTTGCTTCTGAATGGCCATGACCACAAACGAAAGGCCAGCTAGGACTCACAAAAGGGCTCATCTTGTTTGCAGACACTTTCCCCCAATTTGTAGAAGGTCTGTTGGAGTCCATCAAACTTGGCCTTTATTATTCCAAAAGAAAGTTGCAAGGAAGTCTTGGGGCGATATGCATTGGCCTAATGGGCTTAGCCTGGCAAGCTATCATACATACCTTACTCACTCCAGGCAGCATGAAGAAGTTCTTGCTTGGTCAGAAATAATTCATGATGATCAATTTGTACACCATAGTTTCAGAGTAACTACTGGACTTTGTTTTTATTACCATGCAATTTATCATTTTAATGTATATTTTAGGAGTAGTTTTAATGTAACATTCTGACAATTTACTGAAAGCATATAAAGTATACAAAAGGAGAACAATTACAATTTTCATGATAAACATCACAGAAACACACTCAAAAAAGTAAAGGAGAATGACATACAGATGGAACAGACTGCCAAGAACAGTTTATTCTAAAAGTGCAGTGGTCGGTCACAAATCAGCGCTTTTCATAAAATGTAACATTACATTTGATTTCTAATTTCTAAAATCTTAACAACGTGGACATCCATACATGCACTGATTATATTCTGTCAAATATTTCTTCATGTCCATCCACACGGTTGTTAGAGGAGGATTCTCACATTTCACCTCCTTTCAACTCCATGGTTGACCTGCCCTGTGTTCTTCAAAATCACAATGCCTTCTCTTCGCCATCATTGTTTGGGCTCAAATGCTGACGGATGAATGTTTCATAGACTTTTTCACACTACACCAGCAACCACCCAAACGTCTGGAACATCAAGTTGACCTTGACCTGCTCGCACAACGCCATTTCCAAAATTCCAGTCATAGATGGATTTCGTAGGATTGCCACTCTTGAGGACAACGAGTCTGGCAAAACTGTAACCTGTATGCCTGGCATAAGACATTTCTGAATAAACAGTCATCCCTGCATTAAATGTGTAGTACTTAATCACTGTACTGCAACAAAGCAGGTATTTTGCCCTCCAATGATTTTGAGAAGACAGGCTGGCTGTAGATCGAACCAGGACTTCATTTAAATGCACAAAGCTATAATAATAGAAAACAATATTGCTCCAGATTTAGAAGCAATCTACTTTGTATATTCTGTTTAGTATATTATTAACATTTCTACAGCTTCAAAATTGCCTTAATAATAAACGGATAGGGTTGAAAGTCCAACCAAATGAATGACACCCAGTGGATGAATATAGAAAATAAATATAGACAAAGAATAAATGATATCGCTAGCAACATCTTACCTATCATCTTATTCCAGTATATTAAAAATTAAATATCTATATCAACCTTTCACTGTTTTAATTGGACCACTGACTCTTGTAAAGTATATTGGACTTATGTGACACTGTAAAAATTTTACTTTCTGTCAAAGCTTTTAAACCTTCTCAAGAAGACACATTGAGATTATTGCAGTAATAGTAACAATTAGGACAGTCTTTTGGTATTAGGATTATTGAGATTACTTGGGGGGAGAGTTTTCCTTCATGTCCCTGTGATTTTCCTGTCCTGCTCTCTGCAAGTCAACACTGCATCCTCAGAATACAATACATTCTCAATGGAAAAGCTTGAATGAACACGCGTCAGCCACCTAATATACGTTTCTACAGTGCAGGCAATGTAGAAGCATTCATTTATTTCCAAAGAAAATAAATGGCTCTTGGCAATTTTGGATCCCCGATGGCTGTAGTGTAGGTGTGCCTTTAGGCATATGATGAGGATCAATCAGGATTGAGGCAGGCCATCCTAAAAGTAAAACCAGGAATCATTATTCATCAAATTCCTTGTTTTGAAAATGTTTGGGATATAGCCTATATTTACATGTGTCTGTAATTCTTTATACAGACTGGGTGATCTTTAATTACCACAAAGTGACTCAAAAGCAGTTAAGAGGTTTTAAGTATTTGGATGACATTGAACGCTGATGATCGACATTCTATACACGTGCTAGTTTAGTGTCTCTTATTGAAAATGGGATTTTCAAAATGCTCCTGTTGACGCTCAATTGCAATGAAGCTTGATACGATCTTATGCTTTCCATGAACACGTTTCCTATCCTTAGTATATAGAACAAAACCATTCTGCAATATTATCATCATTATTGCTTTTTCCCCTTCTTGATCTTTGTCAGTGTTGATGCATCCAATCATGTTTTCCTCCTTGTTCAATTTAACAGGTTGTCAGGGAAGCACAGAGAGACCGCTTTGTCTTGACGCTTCTCTTTAAAATGCAATTTGCCCACAATTTCCCACTAAGAAACACACCCTGAAGGACAGATTAACACCAAGCCTGTTGTTTCTTGGTTTTGTTTTAGTTGTTGGTGTGAGGTGGGAGTTATTTCTTGCAACTATGTATTTTGTCAACAACATATACATGTTTTGAAATAATCGGCGAAATATAAGTGAAAGAACCCATGGATAGATGGCGTTCTGTTCTTGAAACCATGGAACGTCGTTTTCCCAATCAAACCCCTAGAAATGTGCTTCCTGTCACCAGATTTCACAGTTGCAGCAAAGCAATTACCACAACATGCATGGGCCTCTCCGGAGAGACACTGTGTGGTCAACCAACCTGAAACACCCACAGAATTAAACCAAGTAGAAAGAGTCTGCAATTGCTGTACTAGAAGTGCAAAGCAAGGTAAAATCATGCAGCAACCTGCAATACCATTCACACTTAGCATATGATGTTAAAGTACACTGTGCCTGCACGGCAGATTCCTAGGTGTATTACCAGACGGGAGAATAGACACCAAATGAGAGCCAATTAATTTTGCGCCAGGATCCATGCATACACTCTGCCTGAACATTGTTTGTGAAAATGGATACTCAGGATAGTCACCCCCCTGTCTAAACCATTGAAAACCGCAGAAACCGATAAAATCAGCTCGCCAGTCTGGCCACACTAAAGCAGTCTATATATTTGCTGTATGTGCGTATGTAAGTAAGAGAGACTGAATGCAGAAAAACTTTCAAACAAGCAAACGAAGGTAAAGGGAATGAAGAGGGCACATCAAACCCAGGCCCAAGATAATGAGAAGACATTAGCTAGGCTGAGCCAATTAACATGGCGTATAGAGTAGAAATGCCGGGGTTTATATCAGCATGAACACACTCCCTTTCACAAAAGAAAGACTACAGAGGTTGTACAGAGAGCAAGTGATTTTCCTAATGAGGCAAATACAAACAGCAAGATGAATGTTCTTTGAAGAACGCTTATTGATTTTGCCCAAACCTCGAGGCACCCTTTTCCGCGGAGGAAGTGCCAACAATCATCCGGAGGAGTTGGGAGGGAAGGAGAAGAATCCCACAGAACCGTCTTTGGGTGTTAGGTTGCTGACTGGCCTGAGTGTGGAAGGATAATCAGACAGCCGGTGGATACCGAGTCAGGCGGTGTCGCGCCTCCTACCTGACGATCCAAGAAGTGCATTTGGGTTAACTCTCAATTAGGGGAAGACTAAGATGGGCTGAGGAAGGGCGCACGCAATGGTAGGGAGGAAGATTGAGAGAAGCAAATACATAGAGTGAGTGAGCCTGAGAGAGAAAAAAAAAAAAGAAGAGAATGCAAAAGGTTGAGGAATGTCTGCGAGACATAAGAGAGGTAAGAGGGCGGGAAAGAAAGAAAGAGGACGGGAGAGAAAGAAAGAGGACGGGAGAGAAAGAAAGAGGACGGGATAGAAATGCTCTAAATAAAATATGGGCCAGTCTGTTGACGGTGCTGCATACAACAATGTTTGTTTACTCAAGACCGACAGCGTACCGTCTGACAGACAGAAAAGTCTGAGTAAATATGCACTTTAGCTTGGTATGACGGCCCGTTTAATGGGTTATATCTGACCTTAACCCAGCATCTGCCAGCTGGCCACAATGGAGATTTTCTTTCTCCAATGTGGTGTGTCTTTCCTCTAGAGAGATGCTGCATCCACTGAAAACGAATCCCAACTGTTTTCACTGACATTTAGTACGGCATGGTGGATTTGAGATCATCCTTGGAGAGATACATGGGCACATTGGGTGGTTCAACTCGTGATATGATCGTACACTCAAAAGCAACTTTGTTCACAGCAAAAGCAAGAGGATTCAAAATGTTGCTTTGGAATTGTTTTTCAGTGATGCACACATTTACAGTGTTTTCAATAAAGGGATGAAATGACTGATAACAGCATTCAAAGGAACATGGTAAAATGTGGTATTGGAGAATTAAAACAGGCTAGAAAAAGCAACCCATTCATGTTGTGTTTTAGATCCATGTTTCCATGTACAAAGCGTCAGAACATTGGATTGTTTTGTATGTATACGATCTTTAAAGCGCTGTGCACTGGTAAACGAGCTTACAAATATCCACCGTGGTAATGACATTGTCCTTGGGGAAAACAACTGTTCTGCCCCACTGGCATGCAATCATAGCTTAACTGTTTGCAGTAAATGCATTCTGATTTCACTTGGAACAAAAGCAGAGTAGATTTATTGGATATCATTTATATGTCAACTCGAAAGGGTTCGACAGAAGCGAGGAGAAATGTCCTCTATGAATATAACATTTCTGCATAGCTATGCTATGTTTATTATAATAATTACACAAGATGAAGTTAAATACAAGTTTGTAGACAAGACATGACTAAAGAGATGGACAAATGATTACATAGATAGATGACAGTTGAATAGACAGATGACTGTAGGGCCCCTCAGGGACGATTGTATAGAACTTTGCTGATTAGCACCAACTGCTGGTTTCTTGGTATTTCACAGAAAGTCTAATGTGATATGCCTCAAAGTTGAGTTCATCTGCATGCACTCTTGTATCTCCGGCCATCCATACGATTGTGCCTGCGTAAGCATTGTCTGAAAGCTGAAAACGCATTCGCAAGCAGCTTCTCACAATTATTGATTGGTATTGTGTTTAAACTAGTTTCTTAGGCCTAATTGTTTTAAGTGGGTAATGAACATAGTCTGCTAGCGTTGTTATCGACAATTAGAACTTATGTTAATGAAAATACAAAATGTGTTTATTATATCTTTTATAGCTTTACTCCTTTTTTATCCCTTTATGCTTGTGAGTTTAATTAAATAATGGAGTTAGAAAGTTATTTCCTGACTCCCATGGATAACTAGAAAATGTTTACACACCCCTTGAGTTTACACCACACTTTCATAAAATTTAAACCTATAAAAGCAATACTTTCAGTTGTTTCGAAAGAATCTACCAACCCATACCGCAAGAAATAGATATTGAAAACTTCCCAAATAACGGGGTAATAGAAAACGTTTCTGTGATGATTATGTCTTCACAAAGGTGTCACTTGTCGAAAGCACTTTTGACAGACGTTATAACGCTAAATGTTTTCGAATTACACTCTACCAAATGTGCACAAAGATTAGGGCTACATATACAATAATGTTGCAGATCGTTTGATCCTGCGCAACTTACAGTAGTGAGTTTAATTCTTTTTCTCTTAATGAGAATTAAAACCACAATATAGGCATGTCACCATCAGCTCAACAGGAAGTCATTTGCTAGGTCAAAATTAAGCATGAACACTGTCTTTGAATTGGCAGGAATACTGAAAGACATACAGACAACAGGTAGCCATACAGACTGGCAGAGAGATAAATAAACAGATACATAGATAGCAAACATTAGCAGCATCAAAACTGCTTGGGGGAAAACAATGCACAATATATCCAATATTTCAAAGATAATACTTTTAGGGATTCAATTAAAACCTAGGCTTAAAATAAGTGCCTGCAGTTTGAGATAAGGGAAACTATATTTGTAAGGAGCCATGCAAGATGAGAATTAAAGTATGGTAATGTAAATGACCTGTTTAAGACTCTGAAGCTTTGTGAATTTGACAGAAGTTATTGAGAAGAAAAAGCGAATTTTTAAGCTGCTACTGTAAACTGAATCTCTTTGGTCCTAAATCAATATTTTTTGGTTGGGGGGGGGGTTACTGTCCGTTCCACTACCAAAGTGTTTAATAAGTATTTTTTTTACAACGGTACAATGCAAAAAATAATATAAATAAGACACATTTTAAAATATTCTCGCGAACTTAACTGAAGTTTGGTTAGCCAAACCTTGGGAAACACATTTGGTTTGGTCACCATCTCAAACAGTTCAAGGGATACTGTTTCAGGGTTAATGGACTATAGTTACGTAAAAGTAGCACATTACTATAATGCATAAATCTTTTAAGAATGTAATTTTGGGATAGACTTAGTCTCATGTCTTGGGATATTTTTGTGGGGAGAAGTCATTGACATTGAACTGCATAAACTCTAAGCGATGCGGTCTTAAATATTGTGTGAAATGAAGACGCAGCCTTTGTGTACCATAAACCTTGTATGTGACCCATATGCAAACTAATGAACAAGGTATTTGAAAATGTAAACTAGTGGTAGAGGGCATAGTACTATTAAGTACTGCTATGAACTAAATTATTACATTAAAGCAGGGTTTCTTAATAAAAACAATAACAAAACTCTTACACTGCTTCGGTTTAGATACAAATCTAAAAGTTCTGTATGGAGAAATGTTACTGGGAAATGTTAAAAAAATGCTGTAAAAACAGCTAAGTGTTGAAATGGGTGTAGCAACTAGGAGTGACAGATCTTTAAATCCATGTGAGTGTTTGGGCTCCCATGTGGACCTCCCCAGCCTGACTGGTGAGTACGGCCACAGAACAATTGATTACACCTGTCCTTGTTGATTGCACTTTTGTCTCTGCCCTTAAAACCAGGCAAGGCTGGGCATTCGAGAGGTCTGCTCGAGAGTGCCTGACTGCTGCCGAGCACAAAACCTCCAGTCGTTTGTGTTGAGTTGATGTGTTAAACCACGATTTGTATTTAGCCCTCTGTTTTTTTTTTTTTAAGACTCCGATTTATCACAATTTCAAAAGACTACTGTGTATAGATTAAACCGGAACCATGTACACTGGTGAAGTTGTATCTTCACGTCACCTGACTATCAAGAGTAATATCAAAGGCAACTCTTAATAATCTGGTGACTGATGTGACTGCTTAAAGCAGTGTCATTGAGCCCAAGAAAACGGCCTTAGTCTACTGGACAGAAAAAGTAGTAAATAAGAGATATACATATAATGATAGATAGACATATAATGAAAGAGATGGGAGAGAGAAATTGTACATCACCATAGCAGGAATGAGACTAAAAGAGCTGAAGCAACTGAATATTTGACAGGGGGCATTAGGAAACAGTTTCCCACTGGCCGGCAGTTGTCACACAATTATTGTTTCCCTTTCTGGGTATTCCTTTTTAAAAGCTCTACGCAAGTTTTTTTACGTCACCTATCGGCTGTGAGGTGAACATCAGTTGTATTGCTCAATTAGGATCTGACACTTATTTCAAATTATTAACATACTGACTGGTCTAATGCTGTCCCCGCCCACCATTGATGGCCGTGATGAACACAGACTCTCGTTTTAGATGGGGTTGAAGGTTTATGGGCATTTTCTTAACACAAACAGGCTGCAGGGTTAGATGTCTTTAATGAAAGACATTAGGGGGAAATGGAAATCCATCTGATGTTTACCAGATAAATGGATCAAAATGCATGACAAAATCAGAGTAGCTGAACTCTGTATTCAATTTCATTTAAGATACTTTTAGCATTCAACATAATTGTACACTTCATTCCAAGGTTTTATCTTAGATTAGATGTCAATAAATCTATATCTCCATTCCCCAAAAAATTTAACAAATATTCACAAACAATTCTAATCAAACCGAAGAAAAATCATTGGAGCAAGCCTTTTTGTTTTTCATTAGACTGAAGGACGTTACTAAAATAAATGAAAGTATATCAAGTATATTTCTCTCTTAACGTTTTAAGTTAAAAAATGTGACCATCCTAAAAATAAGTTACAAGTCTCGTGTGTGTAGCCGGCCCAACACCCACTGTCTATCTTGGGTTCACACCTGCGATTTGGGTTTCATGAGGGAAGAAACAATGTTGTGCTGCAATTACAGAAAGTGAACAACACAAATGAACCTTCAATCTTTTACCAGTTTTCCATCAATATCCGGCATATCTCAAACGGTCCTAGGAGTGTTAACAACCCTCAATAGAGAGTATTGATCCTGACTCGCTTCATATTGGCCCTGGGACATGCCACCACTTTTAACAAGGTTCCAACACTAACACATTGGAACACATGATGATATTCAGATAGTCACACCCCATTGCCCACAACTTGGGCAAACAGCGAATGAAAAAGTGACTGGAAACGGCAGTCATGAAGTGTGTTCACGTATACACAGCCCTGCAGTTCAGGTGTTGAGCAGTCAAATGGCTTGCAAGTAGAAACCGGCTCTAACTGGGTTGGTATGGGATTTCAAGCTCCGTCATAGACCCCATCTTTCCAACGGAGAGTGGATGAATAGCCGTGACCACGGTCTTGGATAATGCTGCATGAAGTGGTTACACATGGAAGAGATGCCCTGTAGTGAGTCAGTGCAGGAAGTCTACAGGAGCAGGTGTGAAGACAGTGAGTGACAAGAAGTCTCCAAGGTGCAGTGTATTGGACTGGCTTCGTTATTCTCCCTCAGACCGCATCATCAATTTTGCAGTACAACCTTCTAGGGGAGGGCACAGAGTGAATCACATCAGGAAGTATTAGCTCCCTCCCTCTATCGCTCCCTCCCTCTCCCCCACTCTCTCTCCCCCACTCTCTCTCCCCCACTCTCTCTACAAAATGAATAACCGCAAGGACAATAATCAAGTGTTCACTTTCTCACCCGTCCAGTGTTGACTCCTAAAGACCGACCAGCCTCCCTTTTCATCAAATCTAAATACCGAGCTTCTACTTCTTACTCCTACAGAGATTCGGACTTGCATTGACCCACTAGGAAGCATGCCTTTGTAGGCAGTATGGATCCTGGGATACATTTTCTTTTGCTTCCTTTTCTTGTGCCTTTTGCTGGTTCCTGATTGCTGCGGTTAGATAATATCTCTGTCTCAATCCCTGCCTCCCAAGCGACTGTTACCCAAGGACAGTGGTGTCCTACAGGCAATGCATTCATAGTCTCTGTTCCCCCTTGTGTTCTCATCTGGCCTAGAATAATGCCTGGGAATGTTAGTATTACCTTGTAACGTAAACCATGTATTACCATTACCGTAAAGTAAACCAGGTGCCCTAAAGAAAGGTAGCGTCAAGATCCAATGGGAAGTAAACTACATGATCCCATTCGGTGTTTCAGTGTCACCATTATCAACATATCCATACTCCTCTCCTACTTGGTTGAAATTGGATGTTGTGTGGAGTGGGGTGATTTGTGAGAGAACCTAAAGGTTCTGCACTGCATTGAATCTCAAGATGCGTATGTCTCTCAATGAGTGCTGTTGTATTTAACAGCAGGATACATTCTGGTCCTTGGATCGGGGTGAAAGAGCATCAAACAGAGCGTTATAAAAGAGCATTGCAGCAGATGGACAGGAGGATTACAGCGAACAGAGCACAGGATTATTTTTATGTCCAGGTTGAGCTGATTTAGCTTTTGTGTGCTCTGTAAGTGGCCAGGGGAATTAGACGTGTATGTTTGGCCATCCTGGTTCCTCCATTGGGGCCTCAGCGGTGACAGCCAGGCATTGATTTTAGTAATCACTTGGAGGATATTATACAGGAAAATGCTGAATGGGCTTATTCAGGGCCACTAAATGCGCACCCACATACCACACACAATGCCGACAACCCACCATTGTAGACCGTATAACAGACAATCCCGACAACCCACCATTGTAGACCGTATAACAGACAATGCCAACAACACACCAACGTAGACCGTAGAACAGACTATGCCAACAACACACCTACGTAGACCGAATAACAGACACAATGCCGACAGCACACCAACATGGACCGTATAACAGACAACACACCAATGTAGACCGTATAACACACTCAGAGAGCATAAAACACACAACACACCAACACAAACTGTAAAAGACACACAATGCAGACAACACACCAATATAAACCGTAAAACACACACAATGCAGACAACACACAAACACAGACCGTAAAAACATGCATTAAAACATACACACACACACACACAATGCAGTAGAGTGCGCCAGTGAAGATAGTTCCCTGATGAGACCTGGAACGCTTTGCACCATGAAGCCCAGTGTGGGAAAAAGCCCCGACTCAACACATTAAATACAGGCATTGGGGGGTGGAGGGTAATGCACAAGAACAGCATCAGATCATGACGGCTGCATATATTTCTATCGGCATTGGCTCCAAAACTTTACCACATGCATTTGCTAATATACATTACCGTCTGCAGTGGTTTAAATAAATCACCACCTGCATTGGTTAACTACATTACCACCTGCATTGGTTTAAATACACTACCACCTGCATTGGTTTAAATACACTACAACCTGCGTTAAAGCCCTAAAGCCATCTAGGGTAACTATTTGACTATGATTTGCCTTTGAAACATTTCATTTTGTGTCCGAATGAATACATTGTCGTATTATTAAGCAATAATGCACAAGAGGCGCAGCACAGTATCATGAATACAGTCCCAGAACAATGGGGCTGTTCAGCCCGGCACGATAGCAGAGGACCAGTCAACCAATTTACTTATGACTGTATTCATGACACAGCACTGCCTCATGTCTACAGCCAGGGGAGTTAGCATTTCAAAAGTGAAACTGATCTTTAGAGTTTAGCTGTGCACACAGCTAGGCTTAAATTAACCCCAGCATACCAACATAAATGTTTTGTACAAAACCAGGATTAAAGAACACGCAAGAAGATGAACACAACAGATGACATATAGTACAGTGATTCTGATATTATTTCTGCAGATAGCCCAGGGATTGCTCATTAAAAGTAGAGAATGTGTAATAAGTAAGATGAGTTTAAAAAAAAATATATATATTGTACTGTGCATTCGGGTGACTAGACAATCATGGTTGGCGATGGTGTAATGACAATAATAATATTAAAGACGCAAAAAAAAGAAAATTAAAGGATGGACAAGAAAGGGGAACAGAAGGAGAGGTGAGGCAGGGATGAGAGGAGGAGAAACACTTGTGTTTTCCATTGGCAGGAGGAACACATCTAACACATTGAATTCACCTGGACATGACAGAACACGTCTGATTTGGGGGTTAGGTTTGGGGGGAAACTGCACTGTGTTTGGAGACAGAAATGAATTGCCAAATCAGTTCGGTTAGTAGTTCCTACAGACAGGCGACAACGCAACGCTGCTGCATCTCGTCAAGCACTTGTGTCTTTAACAGCTCTGCTGGTGGATAATGTGACTCGCTGTGTGGGCATTTGCCTGTGTATCTGTTACACAGATGGTTGTGCACATAGTCATGTATAAGTGCATGTGTGCTTTTGTGTCACCAAGTGTCTGCATGCGTTTTTGGAGCTTCATGCAGCAGCGAGACGTGTACATTCTGTAGGGTGTAAGGAGCTCGGAAGACAGTTACTGTGTGTTATTACAGCATGCAGGTCTGTGCAAACAATGTTTGCATATGTTATAAAGTAATACACTTGAAAGAATAAATGGTCATGCGATTTGCTGGTAGATCGTACTCTGTACGGGATTTGACTGTCTGGGTATCGCTTTGTGCTCCCAGGGTAAGTTTAGCTCCTGCATAAAATACATGTGCGGCCGGTTGCAGATCACCACTTGTGAAGCTCATTCCTAAACAGCAGTGACACTTCGATGTACTCCACTTTCACTACAAGAACTGACGTTGATGAATGTTGTCCTGGGATGGTGTAAGTGTCTGTGCCAATGTGTGTTTGAGAGAGGGAGGGAGAGAGAGGGAGAGGTAATACTCTCTAATGGCATTTCCTACGGGCCCATCCCTAGAAGGTTGTACTTTAAAACTGATAGCACAGTCTTAATAATAACACAGCCATGCCATGGATGTGAAGGGTACCTCCTTTGGACCAGCATTGCCCACACATATAGTACTTTTATTTTTACGTCAACCTGTATTCAATTTAGATGAAAATCCATTTGGAAACAGGAGTAGTCTACACTTTCAGTGTCTTAATGGTTTTCTTACCTTATAATACATTCATTCTATTGTTACTGCAGATATACAGAATATGGGGCACTTTTAAATGTATTAATTAAAACAGTTACATCACCAGAATGATCAGTATTAGAATTGTGTGTTAAATCATCTAGAGTAACAATGACATAAAGTGTGCAGTACTTTGTAACGTTAGCCTCCACATGAAGCTATGGGTCACATGCGGTCCTTCAATGCCTTCTTGTGGCCGTAACTCATAGTGTATCTCTCCTTGGCGGGGCTGGTCATTGAACCCGATTACAGCCGTTAACAGATGCTATGAACCACTAGTATGAACGTTATTATTCTATGTTGCATTAGGAGGCAAGTCAAACCTGAAATCTTGCTTGTTTAGGGGACCTCAGTCTCTTCCACAACGGGATCAGCACAGGTGATTGACATGGCCCCTCCTTGGTGGCTATGGCCGTGAGTTCCCCTGTTTCATAAATAAGCACCAGCCAATGACTTGAGGCATTTCGTTGTATTTGAGAGGACAACATTTTTTAACACACTCCAGAATTTAGCACACTGTAGTTGTCAGCGTCAAAGACAATTAAGCCAGTTCAAGCTGTAGTAGTGTACTCCCAAAACACAACATCATATTTCACCAATGATTTGCAAATCTCGGTCTGTCCACAACACATCGATCCAAATGTGTGCAAAGTCTTGTAGGTTATTTTTAAGAACCGAGTTTACAAAAAGTACAACACGATATACGTACTTACAAAATGAGACACAAAAGCCAAGGACGAACCAGCGGGACCGAGCAGAAAACCACCAAATGTGACGTGTACAGACATACAAACAACGAACGACAAACCGAAGGGGCATATATATACACACACATATTAACGTAAAAGGAAACAGGTGCTAGTGATGAGACAATTGGGTCCGAGGTGCGTTCACAACAAAAAGTGTTCAACATACAATCGCCAGCACATATCGGTGCTGCGCTGGTCAGACCGTTCCAAAATATTTATCCTTACGTAATTGAAAATATTCTTTAATTTGAACCTTGTTGTCAATGACAAAGAACGACCCAACGAAAACCTGTGTTCACCAGAAATTACAAACCAAGAGGAAAAATTATCCTCAGTATTTTTCAGACATTATCATGAAGGTGTGTGCTTGGTATTTTCACATTTGACTACTGATTTTATGTGCGATTATGAGAAGTTTAGCTCCAAAGTCACAACAAGGGAAGCCCATTACTCTTAATAGTCTGGAAGAGGAGTGATTACGAGGCTCAGAGCCTCCAATAAGTCTAAGTTCTTGATAGAATCAATCATCATCACAACGCCGCAAATATCTCATTATACCAAACAGACATGTGGTCAGAGAAAACTATCCGTCTTACCAAACCGCTGCTAACTGTGTCCATTAGTGTGAAATGTAAATCCTTGTTTAATGTTTCACCCTATGGAAGACGGGATAGACACTTAGAACAAGTGAAATGTATCAGTTCAGATCGAGTGCCTTATGCAGTGAAGTGTATTATACTTGACCTTTTACATTCATTTATCTGTGGTAGAGAATGAGTTTGTCTGTTTTAGTTTCACAGATTAGGGTTAAGGTTCGGTTGTGGTTAAGAAACATAGATATTTCGTTTTTTGTATCCTCTAAATGTGTATTTGAAGCCAAAATGTTAAATTGCATCTATAATGTACGAAATGATAAAATATGTTTTTTATGCTACATCGGATTTGCCATATAGGTTATTGTATCATGTAGCAGCAGTTATGTTTCACATTGTTTTACACTATACATATAGTATGTTAACAGAGGCGAGTGACTAGACTGAGACAATAGAGAGAAACTGAGGAGAAACAACACTGACTATCTGTGTGTCATAACTACTTATAGCAAATACACAGTTGACACAGATTCAGAGAGATGACATCATTTCCAGTTTTTGGAAATATCCTGTGTCAAAATAACAGGTTTGAAGTTTTGATGAGTCATAATGTAGTAGTAACAGAGTAGCAATGGATGAGTAATGAATTAGTGGAGCATGCATTTAGTATTCATGGACCATTAAGGAAGTAGTAATAGAATAGACATGCTAATAAATTATCATACATTACAAAAAGACACTGTCGTCACAAAAGACAAACATATTATATTAAAATGCAAAAATTATATTACTGGTAATATGTGGATGACTCAGTTGTCAGACTCAATTGTTTATGGTGATATGTTTTCTCTCTGAATGACAAAACAACTGATTCCACCATGAACAATCTCTTGTTGAAGAAAATCTGGTAATTTGATAAGGAAGCCATGCTTATTGCCATGACAACATTGGTAAGTCAAAATATAATTTGGTTTTCATTGTAAAAATGACCAAAGCAAGAACTTGCAAATAACAAATGTTGAGGCCCGATACAGCGTGCAAAACATTTAACCTACATCAAAACCTTGATCATTGGCTCTATTGGCTGAAGAGGAAAGGAATCAAAGCCCTGAGCTGCCAAATGTATCTGTCTTTATTTGCTCTGTGACAGGTGCAAGCGTGCATACATGGCTCTCTCAGCCTCAGCGATGACCGTCATCTCTAATGGG
>JACXGK010000969.1:53855-82692 GCA_016801125.1 Novumbra hubbsi
CAACACAAGCACATGTCAGCACATGGGCGGTCCCAACACAAGCACATGTCAGCACATGGGCGGTCCCAACACAAGCACATGTCAGCACATGGGCGGTCCCAACACAACCACATGTCAGCACATGGGCGGTCCCAACACAAGCACATGTCAGCACATGGGCGGTCCCAACACAACCACATGTGATTAAAATGTAATCATCACCGGCCTACTAGATAAAGGTGAAGCCAGGAGAGTGGGTTTGTGCTTGTGTGCCCTGCATGCTTGTGCTTGCTTTTCCAGTATATACCTCAGCCTAAAGCTGACAGGCTACCTGAATGATGTACACCTCCAACTGCTATAGGCTCAAAATGCTCCTACGTTATCGGGTTTACATGCTGAAAATTGCAGTAAATACATTGGATATAGTGCTGCAGGTGACAGAAAACTCACGGCTCGGAAAGCAGCCGTGTCAAATAATGTCAGATTGAGTAAATAATAAATGTACCTGATGCAAAATCACGTAACACACTTGGTTAAAAAGATATATTGAGCAACTTACCCAAATGTGACATGATGGTTGTGTCTTGATATTTACAACTGAGCAGATATAACCATTTTAACCTAACCTGTCATAACATATGCGGAGGCGTTGAGACATACTGTGTTCCTATTTTATGGCTGTTACAACAAATTCACATATATCGTTTGTGACAGGATTATAAAAACCTTATGCCACGTTATGTCAGCTTTTATTACTTGGTGACACATTGTTATGAACATGTCATAACAGGTTAAGACATGATGCCTCATTTAAAGTCTTACCCAGTCTCTCAAGGGCAAAGTCACAAGCTGCCCAAAATTTATCTCTATATTGCTTCTGCGTTTTAG
This sequence comes from Novumbra hubbsi, assembly GCA_016801125.1. Lineage (NCBI taxonomy): Eukaryota > Metazoa > Chordata > Actinopteri > Esociformes > Umbridae > Novumbra > Novumbra hubbsi. The sequence goes on from JACXGK010000969.1 coordinate 54,723, forward strand.
AGAACATTACATCTCGCCTAAACCACTTAATGGTCTAATAGGTTACAGTCTATGACGTCTTTAAATGTTTCAATGCTCTGCCAAAAATGGTTTCATTACCAAAACCCTAGTGATGGCAGCTTTGGAATATATTATTGTATTATTGAGGAGAGTGGCTTATATACAAGTCCAGGAGATTCCTTGGTCAAGACATGAGATCAGAAAAAATCAGAGGTCTGTTCAATATTATAGTTATTATGGCCAACATCATTTTTACATTTGATTGAACATGTCTCAGCATGGCTACACGGGGTTGCATCAGCAGGTACTGTATTACAGACTGCATCACCTTAGCAAAACAAAATTAGTAGGATGAGGATCATGGCATAGCATTTGTTTCAGGGGCATTGCATCTTTTAGGGTATTACAAAAAAACAACCAAGAGGCTTAAAATAATAAATCAGCATCGCAGGACCTGACGTGTGTAAAAATAAAAGAAAATATCTGTCTGCATGTGAAATACTGCCCTTTAGATAGAAATACATAAACAACAAAGAAAGCCTTAACGTGCCATATGCAATGTGGAAAGGTTTCACTGTGTGCCTGACAATCCGGTCTCTTGTCTCAGTAATATTGGCATAGATCAATGGAGCTTGCCTCAGGCATAGACCTTAGGACTAAAACAATTGTTCCAGAAGCCCAAATACTCAAAAAGGGGAGAAAAGTGTGTACACAAACACATGCAGCAAAAAATACATGTTTTTGCTTAGGTTACCTACCTTTACCTTGGCAGTGACTTCAACTGTGGAAAGGTTAAATACCATAAAAGATCTATCCCACGGTCTACCGGTTTTATCCTATAGCCGGAGGGTTATATATTAAAAACTGACTGGAACTGGCTTCGGGATCCAAAGTTGAGTTTTTAAGACCTATAGCGCAAGTGTTCTATCTCGTAGTCTAATACTATAGTGCAAGGATTTTGTCCCATAATCGGATCCTAAAGTGAAAAGTTTCATCAAATAGTCTAGTCCTATAGTGAAGGGTTTCATCCAATAGTCTGGTCCTATAGTGAAGGGTTTCATCCAATAATCTAGTCCTATAGTGAAGGGTTTCATCCCATAGTCTAGTCCTATAGTGAAGGGTTTCATCCCATTGTCTAGTCCTATAGTGAAGGGTTTTATCCCATAGTCTGGTCCTATAGTGAGGGGTTTCATCCCATAGTCTAGTCCAATAGTGAAGGGTTTTATTCCATAGGACATGGCATTTGCGTTCTAAGACGATGGAAGAAGTATTGTAGGAAGGCAGCAGGTGCATTTTAAGAACACGACCGTCGTCCCAAGACATCCCGGTGCAGCAGGAGGGAGGGGGCTGGGGTGACGGGGCAGAACTCCTTCTATAGATATTACACTAAGGTCGCATGAGTAATAGCTGCTGTTGCGTCATTATGTCACACATGTCTCTCTAGATTTAGAGGCGCTGGGAATGGAGTGAATGTCTAATGTAAAAAGCACCCATTCAGCTCCCTCATACATGCCTCCCCTCGATCAACAGCCACAGCATGGGTAAGAGCTTAAACGTAATGGGATTGCTCCGCAGTCGTTTGGACCCATGCTGCATTTATAGGCGGCTGTAAATCAGTGATCACACTGTGAATAATTAGTCTATTACGATACTGATACCCCGAAGGCTGGGACCGGATCCTCTCCCACCAGCTAGGGACCGGGATCTGAGAGGCTTTGTGGGGAGGTTAAGGACAGAGGGTAGGAGATAAAGGGTGAGATGGGGGATAAGGGAGGGTAAGTGAATGGGCTCAGGGCAGCAGGTTAAAATGTGGGAAGAGAGCTTCGTAGTTGCGCTGTACTACAGAGACCCACTATTTCATGGGGTGTGGTATTTCACAAAACACTACCTTATGGTAGAAGTACTTCAGTAGCTCAGTAGTTCACACAACCAGATATTTTCCAGTACACCATGCTTTGTTATGACGGGAGGATGAGAAATGTTCTATGATAGTTTCCGACATGTCGTGTAAGGGCACCTTCACAGCTCTGCTGTTCTTTCATTTCCATCACCACAGTAATTAACCTGCAGTATGTTACATCAGTTTCCTTGGCCTCTGGGGAGTGCTGCTCCTATATTTGTGTCTAGTAGAAGAAAACACAATTAAAAAGTGTTAAATGTTAAAAGACTTAAAAGTGACCCGCGGTTAATATACTTATTTCTGTGTTCTCAGGTAGCATCCTGCTTCAGATGATGCCGTTATACTGTCAGTACAGCTGCAGGAGGACAAACACAATGACAGTATGTTGCACAGCTGGTCCGAAGTTATCGATAGAGCAAACACACCCAACAACCCATGTACAAACTAATTACCTTTCACCGAGTGTCTTGTATCCCATCATTAGAAAAAGAAGACATCCCAGAAGTTATGTAAATAGGAGACATCCTAGCCTTTGTTTTAACTGAACAGTCCGTGTCCCCAGACGGTCGATCTCAGAATACACACAGGGATACATATTTGTCTCTAAGATGAGTTGGTCGATTCTAAGGGATTTGGTTTAACGACTCTCCGATGTGGCTAAATTGACCCATTTCAATTAGAGGCTGCAGAATTGTTCACGTCGTATAATCTGTGGTTTACTAATTTAATCCTAAACTTGGGTCACCAAATTATTATGCAGAAGACAAATGGCCAAAGGTTTTGGTTGGATCTTGAGAAATGCATGACGTTGAGCAAAGCGGGAATGAATGACCCAAGGCATGGCATTATGGAAGTGACGTGGAGTGGAAACGTTTCACAAAAGGCACAGTTCATCAGCAAGGCAGAGAATTAATTGTTTCTTGTGACTGAACTCTTGTTCTAAACCTTGCTCTAGCAGCACACGATGCCTAACCCTAACCCTAAACCTTGCTCTAGCAGCACTCGATGCCTACATTCTCCATTTGTACAATTTAATGAAAACAGAAACACATAAATAGAAAGCTGCAATCATCCATTAAAGATGTTGTCTAACAGAACACAGAATAAACAATGACATGGGTTTTACCACCTTTTTCATATAATGAGTAACGATAATAGACCAAGGCAGTGATTTCTAACAACAAGAACGCCACCTACTGGATTCAGGCCACAGTGCATTATCCTTTTGTAAATAGTGGTTCAACTATGCAGTACATCTGTGTATCATTAATATTACAATATGATGCATATTTCAATGTTACATGAGATGATTGTACTGATCAACTCCCCCATGAAAGCAGGTTTGTTATACAGTAGAAGCAGAAGACCACACGGAACGGAGAACACAGTGATTTTAGAACTAGCAACCTATCCAAGAGGAAGTAAAAGGCGATCTAGGTCATGTGGTCATCCGAGCTAGGTCATGTGGTCATTTCAAAATCAAGGGGCATGGAACACAGTCTGTTCTCATAATTTCATTACTATGGTAATCAGTCCAAGCTGGCCATTCATTCATGGCTACCCAGAAGCAATGGTGTTGCCGTGAGCGGTGAACAGATTGGTTGTAATTCTAAAGCAGCAAGGTGAAGCTCAGGAATCCAGCGCCTGTAAAGTGTTCTAGGTGGAAACTGCATATTGTGCCTTTAACCTTCAGACACAACCTGCCTCTCCATCCTGTCTAGTAACTGCACAACCACAATGATATGAGGACAACTCATGGAGTAAACTGTCACCCTTTTTACCAGCTCCTGTTCCTCACCAAAGGACACACAACATTTTTCCGAGATTGCAGCGACACTTCAGATGCCAGTGCATTGTGAGGCACCCCCAAAATGGCACGCTAGTACCTGTTGAGTGCCCTAAATTTGTACAGGGGCCTGGGGACAAGTACACTAGTTACGGATTGGGGTCATTGCGGACACACAACTGGTTTAAATCACTGATCTAAAGTCCTAATTTGAATTTGAGGAGACAGAGTCTTTAGTCAGTATCAAACAGTGTTTTCATTAATTGAGATACAGGAGTTAGCAATGCAATTAGGGTAATAGCAATTAGCATTATGGTGTCACAACTTAAACATTCCTATGTGTTAGAAAGCTTTTAGGGATTCTGTCATTTGAGCTTTTAAAGGATGTCTAAAGTCAAGAAACCTACAAACAATACATCAAAGACTACTTGATTTGTGGCATTTCATGTCACTCTGAATCTTATTTATACCCAATAGATGTCTTTGTTTCCTTTGTCACATTCTATGTTTCAAACAGTAGTCTGGCACTTGAAATATGATTTAGTAGGAAATACTCAGTAACCATTCCATCAGGGCTATGATACAATCTGCTGTCACCATGACAAATAGTCGCACCTTAGGATGGGCACAAAAGATTTATCACAAAAATGACAAGGAACACACAAACACAAAAGAGATTCCTGTACCCATTTAAAATATGTTTTTGTTTTAAGATCTATATATTTTACGAAAGCATAATACTGCAATAATACATAATAACTGTTATTCACGAATACATTCACATAGAAGAATGCTCTTTGCCAAGTGGAGAGCTTTACTAGTTCCATTCACCTTTCCAAACGCCGTATGAATGCCTAACAGAGGATCTACGTGTAGCGACCCCTTCATAATCAGCAGCCTCAGTGGGATCTTCCAAAGTGTTGCTTGAGTTTGGCTGTGCTGATGTATATCACCAGGTTGACAAGGAAGAACTGCCCCTGTTCCTCAAGCCACACCACATCCATCTGCACCTACACACAATAACACAGAATGCATACAAGATTTGTTTTGTCAACTTGTAAACCGGCACTTTGTGTTTGCTATACCCAATAGATGTAAAGATACAGTATGTTGTAAACAGAACAATGCACACAAAACAACTATATAGAGCACATACACAGCAAAAACGTGACGGATGGGTTCTACTTTTGTTCTTCACACAAAAGGTTCCTTATCAAATGTTTTGGGACCAGTAAACCACATAAACTTGTACAAACAACAGACGTCGTCTACCTTGCCCTCTACATCCTGATACGTAATCAGGAAGTGCTGGCCCTGGTAGTCATAGGAGAGAGTCTCCTCATTGTCCGGTACCATGGAAACAGGTGTGCAGACGCACCAAAATGGTTCCTGGAACTCATCCAGCAGGGTCAGACTCATAACACAGCAGTTCTACAGAGAGAGAGAGAGAAAGAGAGAGAGATGAACAGGTGATCAAATGGAGACAGGATGGAGTAACCAGACATTGTCCTTGTGCAGTACCTCCATGGACCCATCCAAAACGCCTGACCTCCAGGGCAGGCTGACCCTGCCAGACAGAGGTGTGTGCTGGGACTGACTACTCCTTCTGATGACATTGAGCTGGATGAAACCGTCCCGGATCTGACCTAGATGGCCCACAGACAACAACAGGATCATCCACTGTTTACAGCGACTACCAGTGGAAGAGTTATTGTATGGAGTCCTTTAAATGCTGAGCCAACAAACACATATTATAATGGACACCTGAGTAGCAGAGAGGTCTGGCAATTCCACACCTTTATCGGACAACGTTTCAATCAACAAGTATCTGGTCGCCTCCTCGATAACACGGACAAATCTTTTGAAATGCCAGCACTTTTGTACATGTGTTACAAAGCAAACAGCGGTAGAACTACTGAATTGCTGTAGCTTTCAATTTAAGTTTTTACGGCAATGCAGTATCTCAGTCACATGACTGGCTTCAGTTGTAAGTTAATACCACAAAAAGCATGGTCCAAATCCATGGAAGTGAACTCAGAAACAAAAAGTAGGCAAGGACCAGCCAGGACCCTGTGGATAGTGGTTTGTTTACCATTCTGGCAGATCAGCTGAGGGAAGTGTTCAGACAGGACTTCAGCCACAGTGTTGTGGAGGGTGATGTGGAGCCTATAACCATGGAGGCCGTAGATAGGGTCCACGTCGTCAAAAGGAGCCGTGTGCTCTGGGATGTCGTAGGGGCTGGGAGAGGGAGATGGAGAGTGTGTCGATGTAACACTCAAGATAAAAGGAGCATTCTCACCTGCCGCCAGCAGAGGGAGGTGTCAGTCTGTGTGCGGGTCTGGACCCACATCCACACACTCAGTTCCAAATGTGTGTGCTGGATAGGCACATGGCATCAAAGCACTGATCATGTGCTGTCAGTTATTCATTAACACAATTGTCACCATTATCACAACGGCCAAACCAAGCAATCTGGTTTAAGGATGCAGTGCTTGATTTATTTATTTTTGAGTAATTTCTTGTACAAAAATCCACAGAAATGCAGTTCCTGCTATTGCCCCCTTTGACAGAATAGATGAACGTAGGTGTTTCTTAACTTACCAAGCGGATGACCCTAGGAGACTTTTCTCCACCAGCATGTGGTAGTGGAAGGTGGCCATCACAAAGGCTATGGACGACTGGCGCTATGGTTAGAAAACAGAGACAGACCCACATCACAAATCATTAAACAGTCCTCAAGAACATCTTCCTCCTCCTTGACATCAGCATAATCATCGGCGGGGAAAGAAAACTGACCAAAATCATCCATTTTCAAAATCAGTCTCTTCCACATTGTGTATGAGACCAAATAGCATCTCATGCTCACTCATAATGACGCTCATCATCTGGAAACCCTCCACTCCTCAACACCCTTACATGCTGTAAATGTCGGCCTACCCTCCAGGCGCCAATGGTGACGCCACATGACAGCTGCAGCAAGTTGACCAGTCCATCCTGGCCAATCAGCTGGTTGCTAATACGGATGCTCTTGTCTCCACCAATATCCCGGCTGCTCTTAGAAGTCGTCTTGTCTCCATCAATCACCTGGCAGCTTTTAAAGATGGTGTCAACCTCCAAGTGAGCCATCAGAGAGCGCCAGCCTGGCCTGACAGTCAGAGGAGAGGACCACATGGACTGGATCTATTTAAAAGGCCTTTAGAACCGTAATAGAACCATTAACTCCCAAGTATGATTTGATGTGGGTGGACTTGAATGGAGTACCAGACAGAGAGCAAGACACTGATTGACATATGGAAAGATCAAGGGGGAGGGAACAGCACATCGATGGGGGAAGGTGAGAGAAGACAACTGACGTGATGGTTTTGGAACAGCTGAGAGGTACCGTCTTGACACCATGCAACAGTAAGGTAGAGAGATGACCGAAGGAGGGCCATGAACCGTTGCTCCAGAACACCGTTACTGATGAATCACTGAAGTATGCGTGGCTCTGCTCAAAGGTCCACTCACAACCAGACCGGCCCACCGCTGTGATCTCCCAGGTAACACGCTGCTGTCTGAGGCCGGGGACAAAGGAGAACAACAGATGTGGCATGCACTAATGACACTGAATACCTACGCTTACTAACATTAGCTGAATCAGCAAGTCATACGAAAGGTAATCTATTATGCGACCATCTACCGGTAACAATTTCAGTTGGTAGCTGCTGGCAGACATTATCGTGAGTTGGCACAATGCCAGTTGTCTGTTGTTGTTGCAAAGCATACTGTAGACCCCTGTGTCAGGTACTGTGTCAGGTACTGTGTCAGGTACTGTGTCAGGGACTACTGGTAGCTTGTACACAGCCAGCTAAGATGTACAATCAAGTTCGATTAAATCTTGTCAAACTCCCTTTGTTTATCATGAACAGTTAAATGAAAAGGGTATCACATAGTTGAAGACGCTTGTGGGCTACAGCACAGCATTCAACATGATTCTGTCCGCTAAGCTTGTTCCCATGCTCAGGACCCTCGGTCGTAACACCTCCCTAGGCAACTGGATCCTGGACTTCCTGATCCCAGGTGGTCAGAATGTTGCCCCTTACCTGCTCTGCACTGACCCTGAGCATCGGAGCCCCTCAGTGCTGGGTACTCAGTCCCCTCCAGAACTCCCTTTCACACATGTCTGTTTGACCGCACACAGCTGCAACATCACACATACGTTTGCAGACAACACCCCCATCCTGGGTCCTACAGCGGTGAGACAGAATAGTGAGAGGTAATTGACTGCTCTCTCAATGTATGCAAGTCTAAGGAGATGATCGTGGATTTCAGGAAGTGGCAGAGGAGGAATCACACCTCATACACATCTGTGGAGCTGAAGTAGAAAGAGTCCCCAAGTTCCTCTGCGTGTTGATCAAAGATGGTTCAGGATAGCAGACTCAGCAGTAAAAAACGGGCCAAAAGTGCCTATACATCCTGAGGAAACTCAGGAAGTGTGTCATGTCTGATAAAACTCCCGCCGACTTCTACAGGTGCACCATTGAGAGCATCCTCTCAGGCTGCATCACTTCCTGGTACGGCTGATGCTCTGCTGCTTACCGCAAAGCCCCGTAAGACGTTGGTAAAGTCAGCGGAGTGCATCACTGGCTGCAATCTCCCTTCCATGCAAGGCATCTACCATAGAATAGGTCTTATTGTATGGAATGTCATGAAGGTCTACAGCCGGGGTAGTCAATAGTGTCGTCAATGCTGCCGCAGGGTAGACATTATTGGAGCATCGAGCTCGGGTCCCTTTCTATGTACATTCATGTACATTAGCACGTTCTAATGTATCCATTTCCTTGCACTACAACTCTTATGTTTATAAAATATTTAAGCTTTCTATTCATGCTTTGAGTATGAAGCCAAATCAAACTTGACCACTGAAATCCCAGCATGAACAATGACCCAGTAGAACAGGAGGAGAGATCCATGTCCGACATAGTTCTTTTGCAGACACAAATCAGGGACAAGCTCACACAATGACGCATGCATACTGGGTCTGATGGCAGCAGCCCTGTCGCCCAACATCACTTAAACGGGAGAATAGGACTGAGAACCCTGAACAACCGGAAAGCCCCGGGGCCCCAGGGGGAATTTCACTAAGGCCCCGTTGTTTTGTCCTTTCAACTCCTGTCTTGTGAACTGATTATTACTGTGGTAAATCACATCCTCCCGCATGACAAGGAAACACAGGTCCTCAGAGAGACCAGTCTGGACAGGTGGGGAAAGAAGAGGTGATAGAGGATGGAGAAAGGGGTGGTGGTCCAAGTAATTTATTTTAACAATCCGCCCTGGTTCCGCGAGGAACACAATTATTTTTCCTTCCTCCATCTTATGTTCTGCCACGGCTACTGCCATGGAGCTCAGGAATTGAATGCCAGCATTGCTTCAAATCAGCGGTTTAAAACAGAGCTGAAACAGCAGAGAAATCGCAAAGGGAGCTCTCACCTCTCTGTGTTTTTGTGTGTGTGTGTGTCTGAGAGTGTGTGTGTGTGTGCGTGTGTCAGTAAGCAAGTGGTATTCCCTACAGCACAGATCACATTTCAGATAGAGGCTTCTTCTCTGCCCTTTAATAAGAGAGGTCATTAACAGAGTGGAGAAGGAAAACAAACAGAAGGCGTGTTCAATTCTAAAAGGCTCCTATCATGTCTGTTTCAACCTGAACCCCTATCAATAGGGCAGCACTACAAACGACACTGTTCAACTTAGCAGAGAGAACCAGATCTTGCCTTGACAGCACTAAATGAAGCTTAGTATACACACAATGATACATATATCTAAATACAACATCAGTGGGTCTTGTTTTGCAAGTCTGCTACACGCTAGCTGTGTTTACAGAATAGCAGCCGAATAACAGGTTGGCCCCTGATTTAGGCTACAATTAGCAGTTTTTTTCAGTACCAGGCCATAGCTACAGAGCGTGTAGAATGTCTCTAACCTGAGGACTCTCTCAGTGTGACTGGGGAGGCCAGTATATGGATTGATGGCTCGCAGCTCCTTCCTCCATTTGGTTTGGTTGTGGCCAGCTATGGTCCTAAAGTATAGTCTCCTCCAGTAGCCCTCTGGTCTGTCCTTAAACTCCAGTGCACGCATTTTCTGCACTAGCTGAAAACATACATTTAAAACATACAAAGATACTAACTTGAACACACACTCATTATATGTGTACACACACTTATATGCAATAAGCAATTAAAACATTATGTATTCCAAAAACTTCACTTTTCACATTTTCAAGTTTGCAACCTACAAACAATACATCATAATGATGATTAAATAAAAACGGTTTTACATGTCTGCCAATTTATTTATAGGGTAATCAGACCTTTTATGTATTATAACTCTGGCACTGTGTACAATGCAAATAAATACTGAATGCAATTATGTGTAAATCATGTATCCCTATTCTTAACGGGAAATAGTACATAGACTACACATCAAATGTTGAAACTGAGAAATGTTATTATTTTTGGAAAAATATATGCCCATTTTGAATTTGATGCCTGCAACACATTTAAATATAGTTGGGACAGGGGCATGTTTACCACTGTGTTGCATCACCTATTCATCTAGCAATACTATGTAAGTGTTTGGGCACTGAGGAGACAATTTTCTGAAAGTGAAAAGCATTCCCATTCTTGCTTGACATAGGATGTCAGCTGCTCAACAGTTCGGGGTCTCCTTTGTCATATTTTCTGTTTCATAATGCGACAAATGTTTAATGGGTGACATGTCTGGACAGCAGTCCGGCCAGTTTAGCACCCAGCATATTTCATTATGGAGCCATGCTGTTGTAATACGTGCAGAATGCGTTCAAGCATTGTCTTGCAGAAAGTCCTTCCCTGAAAAAATCGGAATGGAAGCATATGTTGCTTCAAAACCAGTATATATTTTTCAGCATTAATGGTGCCTTCCCAGATGCAAGTCACCCATGCCATACCATGTGCACTAATGCACCCCCATACCAATGCGGATGCTGGCTTTTGAACTGTGAGCTGAAAAGAAGTTGGATGGTCCTTCTCTTCTTTAGTCTGGAAGATGAGGCGTCCATGATTCCCAAAAATTGATTTCTAATTAGGATTTGTCAAATGATGTCATTATGATAATGATAGTATGCGCCCATAGATGATGAGATCCCCAAATTCTGCAACACATACAAAATCATAATTCTGAAATTGTTGCACTATTTTCCCATGCAGTCTTTTACTGACTGGTGAACCCCTCCACTTACTCACTTCTGAAAGACTCATACTCTCTGGAATAATCTGTTAATACCCAGTCATGTAACTGACCTGTTGCCAGGTTTAGTTTTTTACCATTACATATTTTTTTCTTTGGTTGCCTCTGTCCCATTTTTTTTTTTTTTTTATATATTGCTGGCATCAAAAGAGGGCACATATTTATTAAGAAACAACAAAAAGTCTCAGGTTCAACTGATATTTTGTCTCTGTACTATTTTCTAATGAATATATGGTTTAAATGATTTGCACATTGCATTTTGTTTTTATTTACATTTTACACAGCATCCCAACTTCTTTGGAAACAGGGTTGTACTTTGTGTAAGTGTGTTCTGGCAGTGACCACAGCATGTTGACTATGACGCAGCGTTGCACACTGGGATTTGGTCAGGTTCTCCCGTTCCTTTTTCCTGATCCATGGTAGTATGACAATCACTCAAACACATTTTGTTTTGAATGTATGGGAACTGAAATGATACCGCACCTCATATGTGATTTTTGGCTTGTCCTTCCATTTCTTAACCTCCCCATATTTTGCAGAGTAGATTTGGTGCCACATACCACTGCAAGACAGTTAGACAAGACAGAATTTGCTCTTATGTAGTAAAACAGGGTCACTAGATATGTGCTGAATATGCTTACTTGTTATTGGCAAGCTGATGGAAAAGCTTGTTGACATATCCCATGCTATAGAGAGAAGAGGCATCCAGGTACCCCATGATTTTTAGCAGGATCTCAGGTGGCACTCTAAAAATAAAACATAATTCAAACGTGTAATAGAGGCCTGAACAGTGCACTAGCTGGCTGTGTCAGAGTCCACATGTAGGATACATACAGTTAAAGCGTCTGTCAAAGGACCAGGTTTGAGCAAATATATTTTTTTTACAGATAACAAATTAACAACAAACAAATCAAAACTAAAATAATCATAAAGGCACTTTGGTTATACACGTGTTTTAATCATTATTTTGCCCGACACATATATTACTGTTCCACTTTCTGCCACCCCAAGTAACTCAAGCTAATAATAAAACAGATGACAGTGCATAGACACATACAATAATATGTAACAAATCGTTTATTATTGCAATTGCAATGTGTTCATGTGGACATATGCATATTAGTTCTCAATGTGCTATGTTTTGATTTCTGTTTGGACTCCAGGGACAGTAGCTATTGCTTGGGTGGTGGCTAATGGGTATCCTAAGGACATTTTAAAAAGAAATACTGAGCGCAAACAGTTCTAAAACCCAAAAGACTGGTTAGAAAAACTGAAGAAAGGATGGCTGATGTAAACGTGCTTCCCATTGAATGATGTAGGAACCCTGTTGGGGGGCGTTATCCAGGCACCTGTAACTGCAGTACCGTAACATGCTTTGTTCAAAACAATGATGATATGTATTTACGTGGCGTTCATGACCTATGACAGTGGTTAGCTAGTTATATAATATAACCCCGCAATTGCACCGTAACTTGTGGGTGTAGTACTCAGTAACCTAGCTCCCATGGTTAACGCACTTACCTCGTTATGTGGGTTTTCTGAGTGTAGCCAGCTGGCTTAGCCCTTTCAGCATGTCGAGTAGACTTCTTAGATACTTGAGAGGTGAGTTTGTCTGTTGGTAATACCGGCTGGGAGAAAGTAGTGGCGTTCTTTTTTGGCAGGGGCAGTTCGTTTGCATTGGAAGCCAAACGACTACTGTAGAATGATTGGGACATATAGTTGGTCGCTACATTGGTAGACATTAGCTAACTAACGTTTGCTAGCCCGCCTAACCAACCTAGTAGAACACGAACTAAGTATTAAAATAACCGGATAGGCTAGCTAGCAATGATGTTGTCCACTGTAGCTAACAAACAATAACTAGTGTTTCAATCAGCTAACGTTGTTAGCTAGACAGCAGTGTGTGCAGTAAAGGCAACTAACCTTTGACGTCTCGACCCAATAGGCATTACTTTTTTCATTTTAGAAACGTCTGCACTTTCTGATCGCACGGTCTGCAATTCGCTTTCGGTCCTTTTCTACCTTCGTTTGGCGGTGTATGTATGGTTACCATGGTAATGCTGCTCTTCTGCGTCCAAGTTTACACACTCAAGGTTTTAAGATAACAGCAGTTGCAATTATACTGAGCACCGCCTGTTACGCCGAAACGTTTACACTATCGTTTCGAATGTAGTGACTGTAGTTAGTCGTTATGGTTATGGTGTCTCTTCCATAAATATTGATTGTGTTGTAGCTACATCCTACAGCACTTGACCCCATGACAGTTTGGTACAAGTAGATATTTTCTTTGATTTGAAAAAGAAAGAAGGCTACTTGGATTGGAATAATCATTCTGTAGTTAGACAAGCTATCTCTCTCTCTGTTGCTGGGTCTTGATACAACGGCAGATAGATACATTTAATTTGTTTTATCTTCTGTATCCACTCAGCCAATTCATATTCACACACACACACAAAGTAAAGATCTGAAAGAGGTCATGGGAGGTAGAGGATGTTACAGCCGGTGAACAATTATAAGGAAGAAAAAAGTGAGAGGGAATATAGATTCAAGACAGACCAAGGTGTTGAGGTTCAAGTATAGAGATTGAGAAATAGGCTATTTGATGTCAGTAACTTTTCAAATGAAAGCATCAACCAGTGCAAGCAAAATATGTTTAACTCTCCAGGATAGCAATATAACCCTCTACAGGGAGAATGGGTTCAAAGATCAAACCACATTGGAGGAACTTGAATAAAAAAGAAAATGAATGTTATTTGACTCCGGCAGCTAAGATGTGAGGCCGTTTCTCATTGATGGAGCTTCTGAAAAGGGACCAAACAACACAACCATTTGACAGTGAACACAAAAAATGCAAGATATAAAGTTTTGGTCCCATGATTAGCTGCAATAAAATGTTCCATAACCATAAAAAGATGATTTCTTACCAACTTGTTAACATCCCTGTAGTGAGCATTTCTCCACAGACTTGTCCTAGAGTCACTCCAACATTGTCTTGACTGTGTGCTTTGGATTGTTGTGGCCCTGAAAGAGTATTCTTTGCCCCAGTCTGAGTTCCTGTGCACTCTGGGTCTGGCGAAAAATAAGGCCCTCTCTTTTCTTTGTTCCATTCATCCCTCCCTCAATTCTGACCAGTCTCCCTGTTCCTGTTGCTCAGAAGCATCCCCATAGCATGATGCTCCCACCACCATGCGTCAGCATATGGATTGCATTAGCCAGGTGAGCGCTACCTTGTTGTCACCAGCCACAATGCTTTGCTTTCTGAAGTTATCATTCTCTTTTAATATCATCTGGGCAGAGAATCTATTTCCTCATGCTCTCAGAGTCTTGCAGAAGACCTGTCATGCCTTTTAATCAGAAGTCACTTCCGTAAATCCAAAATGGAAGCGCTGGCCTGGTTGGAAACACAAACACACATTATATGCTTTCTCTGTTACATAGAACATGGAATGTCATAGAGATTAACTCTGCACAGTGGTAGATTGCATTATGCTCTGATCTGCAGAAAAATAGATATCCTGTAGAGCCGTTGGAAATTGAGAAATTATCAAAGCTCACATCATCACATCAGAGCAAATTAAACCCTCTAACAGACCAACACCCCCCCCCCCCCCCGCACCACCACCATGGTTTCTAATTTCCATAAGATTCTGATATACCAAGCCAACTGCCATTTTTAAAATGACGCCAAAAGATAAATAATGGCAGACGAAAAGTCTCATTTTATTAGAGCAGATGTATATCCTCTTAGACAGTGCACAGTAAGGGGTCAGGATCCCCCAAATCCTAGGAGCTAGTCTGCTCTGCTAGCTGTCACTGCAGATAGATGTAACATCCTCACTACTGCCAGTCCCTTCGCCTGATTGCAGAGCCTTTGTCCAAGGCTGGCCTCTCATGGCAGAGGCGGCCTCGGGTAACGGTAATACTAGGGCCCTGTACCTCTCCCTGCCCCAAGCCTGCTCTACTTGACATTTGATGGCTGTAGCTGGAGCTTTGTGTCCTTCTGCAGGCCTGTGGGTTGGTCATGCTGTCTGATGTCATGCTTCTGCATGGGCTGTCACTCAGCATTGACAGTGTCATGGGAAGAGCGGAACAAGATGGAACAGAGGGATAGAGGAGTGTGTGTGTAGAAGTGTGTATGTTAGCTGTGATTAAGAGTCTATAGCAGCAGGATCAAAATGGCTGGTGCTTAATTATTGCAAGGTAAAAGATGTGAGATCTAATTGGTAGATGTTAATAATGTCCTGGGTCTCCTAAGGATAACCAGCAAATTATTGGCACCCTTGAGCAAGGCTCCTAAACCTAATTGCCCCTGTACGTTGCTCTGAATAATATGACTGCTAAATAACCAAAACGTATTAAAAAATTAGTGTATCTAATATACATTCTGAGCTATAATATTTAAACATGTTCTGGGTAGAAATAAAATTATTTCATACTAAAGCTGTTGTTAAGAGGAAAAGAAAATCTAAAATGTAGCTTATTGGCACTTCTATATTGAGATTAGGTTTTGCATGCTAAAGACAAACCAAGTCTATTACAATAGAATGTGTGTCAAACTATCAATACATGTAGTCATGTTTTCTCTCCTTTTGCAGAACCTCCATGTTTTACCAATCATACTGCGAACGACATTGTGTAGTTCTTATCAGCAGATATGTTTTATAAATGCACAAATCCTGAACATTTCTCATCGTTAAAAAAACTACAACTCTGCAGAGACGATATCTCCTGCTCCCGATATCTCCACTCGGCAGTTTTTTTTTAAAGATCTTTCAGATAGACTGACTGGATACAGCTAGTTAGCTAATTAACTTTACGTTACAGATTGTCATCATGATTTTAAGGATGCATTTAAAACAAGTCTCATTTGAGCCAGAACCACTTTATGAGAAAAAAGGGAATTCATGTATTGCTTAGTTAGGATACTGAAAAGTACAGTCACTGATATATATACAGTCAATTTGCTCCCACAAAATTTTTCAGGAGATGTTTGCTTTTTTACTCAGGTGGAACTGGATTTTGCCTCGTTTTATAGATGATTCCAATGATTCTACAAATCAATGAAACAATCTAGTTTAATAAGTAAAGATAGTATGCAATTGCAAATGTATGGAGAAAACCTAAAAGAGAGCGTTTTCAACTATCTCTCTGTTATAACCCAACGTGTGGACTTGTGGGAGGTTTTGAGCCGCTTGCTGCACCACATTATCAATGAACACATTCCAATATGTGCCATCCTGGGTAGTAACTGTCATTCATCAATCTTACACATTTAATGCAATACATTTCGACTAGGACACAAAAACAGTGAGACCTATGTAAATTGAACAGCAACCGATTGTATTTAAGAAAATACACATGCGGTACATGTCACATGATTTATATGATACATAGGATATACACCCGAAGTGATATTCTACATAATAAAGATTCAATAAATGGGTAGTAACAAAATATTGAATTACTTTTTTTGGTTCCTTAACAGGCTAAACTGCTTGAATGCATATTTTATTAATGAGTTGTTGGATTAGCAGCTTGAGTAGCAGATATGTATTAATGGAAAAAAGGGGGGAAAAACACACAGGTGCAACATCAAATAATGTATCTTGAGTCAACGATTTAAAATAATATATTGTTGTTTTTTTATTTCTAACACAACCACTGGTTTTAATTGCATTTAAATATGTCTGACACGCCTAACAGATCCTCAGTGATAAACCTGCCCCTAATACATCCTTTTTCGTCCTCTAATCCCATGAGATAATAATTGAAGTCGGACGTATACGGTATATGAATCTGAACGCCTTGCATAATCTGGCCAATTAGCAAAGCTAAGTGTGTGCTGAGTGGCATCTTATTGCAAAGGTTAAGCCAAGGTTCAGCGGTTCTGAAGTAGTTCTGATGGAGACAACCCACGATAGGGATCTTTCCCCAGAGTTCCTCAAAGGTATTATGACAATTTTGGACCGGGTAAGGCTGAGAGGACAGGAGATATACAAGGTCTGTTTACAGTGTGTGCAGTTAAACCTTGTGCAGGGCTGGCTCCAAGCATATGCATTATCATCAGTAGGGGGCTTGGGGGGCCCCTGATCGAAAATATATTTTTAAAAGTGTGTGGATCTCACAGTTATACCAGTTTGTTTAATTACATTGTAAGAAACCAGAAATACACAATGTCCTCTCAGCTATTTAGCTACTCTATATCACTGGCAACGCGCTGGTACAGTACTGTACAAACATATTGCACCTAAAATACAATTTGAGAAGGATTATAGTGATGGCTGGCTGAGACACTGTACAGTGGCACGGAACATTGAGCATACACAGCTACAGTAAGACGTTTTGTCAGACAAAAGGTGCAGGGTGTTGCACAAGCAAACAGAGATCACACTGGTTCATCGCAATGTCTGTGATCTTCAGGCAGAGATGACGCCAGGGTATCGGACATGCAATTCCAAGTTGGATGAGCGCTCACAACAATATTTCCAGCACATTTCATTTATGAGTACCCAGCCAGACAACACATCAACCAGAAAAGGTCCATGTGAGAGAAGTAGACTCAGTCTTCACCTTTAGGTCTTTACTGAAGACTCTTCTATAGGTGCCATGATTGAATGTAGTCTGGCCTAGGGGTGTGACATTGATGAACAGCAATGCTAGGATGGACTAAACAACCACTGACTCTTTTACAAAATCTTTTAATTGACTTGTGTAGGTGTTTAGATAATTTGTTTATGTCTTCATGTGTGTTTCGTGTGTGTTCGTGTTCAAGCTCCTGCGATAAAAAATAAAATAAAAAAATGCCACTGGGTGTCGCACAAGTATCTCGCTGGCTCTTGCTCTAAACCGGAAAATGAATATAAATGTAGGCGCACAGTGAGTGTCTGCCGTGAACGCTGTCCCGCGAGGGCCACTGATGTATGATCTCACAACATTCAACTGGTTATTATGTAAACAAAGTCATTAATCCTGGCGTGAGCTTATTCTGCTAGGAGCCTAGTGTAGAGAAACCTTATACAGGGTGCGGTCGACATTACTACTGTACTTGAATGTAAAGGATGGGCGTGAGTCGCCCTCTAAAGCGAGGGGCGATCCCTTTTCAGCATAGGCGGCGAGCCCACCGCTCAGTTCATTCTACGCGCTGCTTCCTTTACGGAATGAGAGACTCACTTCACGCTGTGGATAGCCCACTACAGGTAACGTCCAGAGAAACTTTTTGGGGACAAATATGTCTATGAAAATAGTCGACTGAATAAATCTATATCTACATTTTAAACTGTTTTTATTATTTTTAAATTGTGTTATAATACAATCTAAATGTAATGTACTCAATAATGTTTTCGCCGAAATGAAAACGCATTTGATGCACCTAAAGTGCGCATTAGATTACCACTAGTATAATCTATACCTACGGATCCCAGTAAATCCATTTGAACTAGTGTAGTATGTCTCTTAAAAATCTGATGGTCTGTCATAAATCAGGTGTTATCTGTCTCTTAAATCATCAGGAAACACCACACCAGCTGTCTCAAGACCAGCCTAATATCAACTGATACACACAGAAGGGAGGGGAGTGTGAGAAATTGTGCGTGCGTGTGTGTCAAAGTGTGTGCGTGTTAGAGAGAGAGAAAGGGAAAGAGAAAGAGGAGTAAGGTTGCACCAGGTGATCGCGTCCTATCAAACCTCCAAGGAGCTGCCGGTAGAATCAGTTTGCACAGGACAAATCAGAGTTCGGACCAGACCATGGTGGTGTTAGCCCGCTGCTCGGGCCCCTGTGCTATGCTGGCGCTCAGCCTCCTCATGGGATACGGCGTGGTATTCTGCGTCGCCGGCCAGAACGACACGGAGCCAATTGTACTGGAGGGGAAATGTCTGGTGGTCTGCGACTCCAACCCGTCCTCGGACGGCGGGGTGACTTCTTCGCTTGGGATATCGGTTCGGTCAGCGGGTGCCAAGGTGGCATTCTCTGCCGTGCGCGGGACAAATCACGAACCCTCCGACATGAGCAACACGTCCATGACCATCTACTTTGACCAGGTCAGCTTTCGCGGGGGATTATTTTATTCAAATGCAAATATAGTTTATTGGATGTGAATTGACCATTCATTTGGAGATAAGATAAACACACAGACACACTCATGCAAACACACACACATATGTAATTTAAATATATATATATATATACGATTATTCCCGGAAAGGGTTACGATAACTTGTCATGGTTTACGTGTATCCGTTTGGAGAGACATGCACATTTTCCTTATCTCTCCAAAACTTGAGAGCAGTTGTAAAGAGAGCTTCTGGAAGAATATTTAGCAGAGTTTGATGACGTGGACATCGTGTTTGTCGTGCGTAATTTGCTACACATATGCGTAAAACTGCTGCTTGTTCCTGATGGTGTCATCTGAAAACATGTATGATTGCTGCTATTTTGTGTGTCTTAATGTCCTAGGGGACATGCAGGAAATAACAAACGGGACTTGTAAAATAAACGATTTAAACACCGAGCGCAGTTGCCCCCCCCCCCTCCCCGTTGCGTTATAATGCAAATCAGGGTATTGTTGATTGAAACTTTGTATTGATTACAATCGATTGATTTTATTTTACTAATCATACTGACCTCTATAATCTCCAAATGTAAAACATATCGCTGTTGAGCAGTAGCCTATAGGCGATTGACTGTGTCGATCTTATCACGCAGCGTTCTGGTGCTTGGTAATTTACCTGAACCCTTATGGGGTCTCAATTTGGGATATGGTGACTCATTGTGCGTTATCTTGACGCTTTTTTTTTACAGGCTTTAGTGAACATTGGCAACCATTTCGACCTGAAAGCAAGTGTTTTTCAGGCGCCGAGGAGGGGAATCTATAGCTTCGGCTTTCATGTGGTCAAGGTTTACAACAGACAAACCATACAGGTAAGACAAATAGTTCAATACATTTTCTTAAATATTGTCTATTAAAAGTTTTAAAATGACCAATTTGAGGGTATGGATACATGTTTGGTGCGTTTTTGGAATAGGCCTAGACACGGACTTATTTAAATGTGCTCTTTCCTTTACCACAGGTCAACCTAATGCAGAACGACTACCCCGTCATATCAGCTTTCGCCGGTGACCAGGACGTCACACGTGAAGCGGCGAGCAACGGCGTTCTACTGCAGCTGGAGCGCGAGGACAGGGTGTATCTGAAGCTGGAACGAGGCACACTCATGGGTGGATGGAAATATTCCACGTTCTCCGGTTTCCTAGTCTTTCCACTATAATTTATTTTGCGATCTCGGAAATCGCAAACGTGACTCCTCCACGTCTGAGGAATGCTAAAGACAAACATTACTATTTTATTTCAACCAAACTGTAGACGGATGAAGAAGACAGACACATTGGTGTCCACACACACACGTTACAGCATCTATTTAAATCTAACATGAACGTTCCTTGGAGTTCATACATCTAAACCCATCGACCAAACCCCAATCTGGAAGGATAATCGAATCGATCGACCCGTGATGTATACCACTTGTCGATTATTTGGATTTTATCACTTGGGAATCAATTAACTTTTGTCAACCGAAAGTCAAGTCAGTGCATCTCTGTGTACCTAGACTACTGAACAGATGAGAAGAAGATTAAATGAATCAAAGAACTTTAAGTCCCGACCTATGTGTAATTACCAATGCTCTATTTTGTGTATGTATAGCCTTAAAGAATTATGGTTTTCGTCAAGTGAGTTGTATGGAATTATTATGGACGTACAAGAGAAGAGCCCAAAGCATTTTTTTGCACGAATGGATGATTTTTTTGTTTGTTCTGTGCTGTCCATGGTGTTCCGTTTGTATGCTGAATATTTTGAAAAAAAGTGTAGGCCGCCTAACTATCCAGAGATTATATAAAAAGAAAAAAGGCGACATATTCCAGCCAATGGAGACATCTATAGAAACTCTTTTACAAAAAACGAACAAGAAACTTTAACTAATTTATAAAAAAACATATTCACAATATGATGTGTTCTACATTTCGGATCTGCGTAGCTTTGACTGATTTAGTGTCCAGTGACGATGCTCGCAAATGTACATTGTGATAATAACAACATAAAAACTCCCTATATATGATGTCTCGCCTAATAAAAAATATTGTATTGTAGGCTATACGGTATCTTATTCACTTTTATTCTAGGTTATAGCTTTTTGGGTTTGCAAATAACAAGCTAGCATTAACTAAGCTTAGTAAACGTATTCACTATCAAAGTAAAAGTAAGCTATTCGTAATAGAAATGACTGTTAAAGGGTACCGTCTGTACAGCAAACCTAAGACCTGTAGCGTGGTATACGTTTGCGCTGTCCATGGTACAGATCTAGCAGCCGCTTCTACTGAATGCAGTGCTACTAAATGCTTGTCACGAAACACCGAAGCTCAAACCAAACCGCGTCTAACCCTCTTATCTACTTTGCACGTTTATTTATTGTAAGCTCAGAGAACAGATAAAACAGCACATTACAATATCATATTGACAATCGCAATATTTCATTTTGTGTGTGAGTTTTAGGGGAGTTGTTTACAAATTGTACAAATACTGTAATAATGTAATGGACAATAAGGTATTATTTTGGTCCTGCTGTAGAACAATAACCTTACAACATACACACACCCACCACACAGAAACCAAATCACACACCCACACAGTTTTTCCAGCAATTATGTTGACAAAGTATACAGTGCTACATCTTATGAACAATCAACAGTACATCATTGAACCATACTGTATCGCTACAGCTTTCATATGACAACATTGCATATTAATGGCAGCAACACAAATAATTAGAGATCCCTCTTCGACACCTTTATCCATCAGAAATATTCAATATGCAAAATATGCTGTTAAAGATGCAGTCCAAGTCCACAAATTGGAAACGGTTTGCGGAACAAGGGAACGGGGTATGTCCCTGCTTTCATATTGTAGTAAAACTGAAAGGTTTTTGTATGTTATTGAATACAGAATATCACCTGGTTCCTATATATGTATCTAGGCCTCCACCATGATTGGTATTCTTTCTCTAATGTAGGTCAAAGGGGAACAAACCAAATCATAGTTTGATAAAGATTACAGAAATTAATGAAGTAGACAGTAGAATACAAGAAATTGGTGGGGTTTACCTAGTGTGTACTTTAGTAAGAAAATAATAAAGCCAATTTGTTATTTAGCTTCCTCTGGGGTTTGTGGCCAGATGGAGTGTGGGTTTCAGCAAAGCAACCCTGGGATTAGAATAAGTGGAAATCTTTCATTTGACCTTTGCTTTGGCGCCTCAGTCTCTGTGTTATTTGGACGCTGAGTCCACTTATGTGACTTGTGCTACAAGATGCTAAATAGCTGGGAGCCGTTTTAACAGCTTAGCAGGGTTCCAATGCTCCACGACAGTTATTCTATTGTCAACTATAGATTGTTATATTTGATATTACTAATATCTAAAATAATCAGATTTAGCATTGCAATGATGTTGACAGCGTGTAGACTAGACGTCAGGAACTGATGTTCAGAGTAGTGAACACATTTTGTTAGGATGCAGGTGTGCGCTGTGCCCTAGTACTAGCAGTTATGACAACAGCAAGATGGCAGACTTTAAGGATGGATGCTCACCAGGATGTTGGAAAGTTATTATGCAGATGCAATTTTTCAAACTAGCCAGTGGAATATTGATTAAAGTGGATTACCTCACCAGCTAAATACTTCTTACGTATATGTTGGATGTCAATCCATGTGGGGAGGATATCTATATGTGACTTGAAATCCAGCCCCCTGGGGCTATAGGGCATTTACGCATTTAAATTGGCTTGAAGTTAGAGAAAGCATTTGTCAGGTAGAAATCAGAGAGAAATACTTGTGTGTGTGTTGAAGTACTTTAGTTTATAATTTATGCTGTAACTTTTAACTGTCCTGCCACCATAACATGTTTTTTGTCTTTCCAAAACCTTTACCTTAACCATTCAGAATAATGAATTTATGTCAATGCTTTTTGAGTAGTTACTTAGATTGTAGACGTTTAGTTGAAATTCAACTATACACATTTACGACCCTTGGACAAAAATGTAATAATAATGTGAGCTGTAACATTCAAATTATTATGTTGTATAGCTTATTACACTGAAGATGTGATTTAATAGAATGTCAGATAAATTTTCATTAAAAGTCCCAGAGGGCAAAATCTTCCAACAGGACTTCCAATAAGAGTTAAGATCAGAGAGGCTTGCTGTTGTTTAGACGGATGATTGACCATGGATAACGCAGCATAAGAATCAAGTGGCCTTGGCAACCAAACACTGCCTGCTTTTCAATGACTATAATATAGCCATATATACATATATATATATATAATTTAAAACTGTAATTAATCCCATACGTCTGTTTTAGGATCACTTGTTATTCTAATTATGCTAGTATCTTATTCTTTCATCAATATTTTTGGTGGTCTGATTATCTCATTATGTAGAGATGCACCACAATGTTAGGTTTTCCTGGAAATACAAGGGATTATTTGGGTGTTTATGTTCTATATCATGTTGGGCTTACAGTCAGTAACGGGGGAAGCATTTATGAATTCCATAATCTCCTGCTTGCTGTGATAACTCCTAAACAGGGTTTGCCACAACTTGTATTTTGCAAGTGCATTTGATGTTACCACCTTAGAGCAATGATTTGAAAGTTAGCCTCCTAGCTGTAGACCTGCATGTTTATGTCCTCTGGCAGCAGGAGTCGTTATGGGTGTGAATCAGGGTTACAGTATTGGGTTTTTGCTGTAGATATGAGCAACATTTATCAAAGATGTGAAATGATAAAAGCACCATATGTCTGCCCCAATAGTACCATCAATCCCTGTATACGGGGGGCAGTTTTATGGATGTACAGATGGCAGTATATTGTGTTTTGTGGGGTCCATATAAATAGGAACTCAACTAGTACAATCTATTAAAACATTGAGCTAATATGGCCTTTCGGTGTTTTAGAGATGTCTTTGTTTTGAGGTAAGTGTCTAGGAGGCCGGCATAATTCTTGGCCCATATCCTTTGAGGCCTTGTCTCTGGGTGCGTGTTTCATTTAAACAGCTTGCCCGGTAGTGTCGTAAACTTCATTGTGAGGCCTCACAGCACGCTATAGTGGAATACTTTATGCATTAAAGTCTAAATTACACATCACAGTCATTTGGGAGATATTATCTGTGGGTTCAGCCCATCTTAATGGATGTCAGTTGCAGTTATTCATTAAACTGCGTGCTTGGCGAGGAGTCATACACACACACACACACACACACTCACAGACACACACAGACACAGACACAGATGCTCCCCGCTGAGTGACAAATCTGTAATTCCTAGGCCGTCAGGCTTGACCAAAATGATACTTTCTACAAAAAAAGCAATCGATTTGAGCAATCCGATATTGGAAGTTGACTTGAGGGCCGTCGTCCAGATAGAATACCAACTCTATGTCATCTAAACCAAAGTTAGAGTTAACACATCTAATTGAGTTGTAATTGCCTCACTTTTCGTCATCAGTAAGAAATGTGTGCATATTTAATGTTAAACCATGCCTGGCTACCTACAGTCATTGCTGTAGTCAAATGTCAAGCCCACAATGAATGTCTTCTCCTCAATGAGTTTGGATTTGATCCTCTCTCTGACATTTGGATTGGATCAATAAAGTGACGGGTTGGGCAAGGGCCAGAACACACTAGGGTTAAGTGATGTTTTCAGAATGAATAGTTTAATGAATAATGATTCAGTTGGAGATGACCCAAATACTTTCTTTTGTTTAAAACCCGCCATTTTGACGCAAAGAACTTCAATGAAATCAGTCTCGGGAATGTGTAAACCATATTGCGAACTACAGTGCAGAGGAATAATTCAGTTGGAGCAATCAGGCAGGAAGAAAAACAGCGGAGTGTGTATCTTCTTCTGCACAGTCTTTTGAAATATGCAGAGTGCAGCTAAATTAAGATAATTAATTGGTTCTCATTATCCTCATTAACGACATGCTCCAACAGTGGAGCAACCAAGTGAATACCTATTGAAACCTAACGAAAATCCAATTAAATATATACCATAGAACTTTCCATGGGTACTCACATCAGTCTTTAGACAGTCTTCAAATGGAAAAATCTTAGCAGATGTAGACCCCTTCCCTAAGGGCAAAGCACAATAAAACCAATTTTAGATCATTTATTGCAGCATTTGTCTCTCTTTCTGAAAAACCTATTTACTATTTAAAAAAATCTACGTAGACATTTAGGTTGTGAATAACAAGCCATCAGACAGTAAGAGCGCAAGATTGGCTGCATTTGCCCTCTATGCGTTTGATTTTGGTGAGGCAGTTATCATGGCAGACGTCATCATGGCAGAAGATCCATCGTCAGCTGCTGGGCTATTTATTCTATTGTCTCTCAATTGAAATCCAATGCAGAACCACTTTGCTCGATTCATCTGTCAAGGGGAACAGTAAAGAAAAACTCAACGATCACAGGCGACAAGACAAACACTTGCAATGTGTTAAAACGTTTTATGAAACAATGAGCAGCCCACTATATACAAGTAGTTATGCAGGACATAAAGTCCCACACACAAAATGCCGTTTTTTAACGCTAACTTTCGCAAGTGTTCCTCAGCTATCCATTTGTGGCTAAAATTGCCCTAAGTGTGAGTCTTAGTGAGAATAATCCTTTCACAGCAGTATTTTTATATTCAGTGTGCTTTCAGGCAAACCTAGCGGCACTTCCTTCTGGGTTTAAACGATGCTTAGTCCCCCACTCAATCTAATATCTAATGTGGCAGCAAGTGAAAAAGGAAATGCATACTGAATGTCAGGCTTTATCGCTAGCCTTAATGGCCTGGCCCTCTTTATATCATTTTTGAAACCGCCTTCCATAGGTTTCTCTCCCAATGAGCTCTGTTAATTTCATGGCCCTGCAGTAATGGCTATAGCTTTGTCTGCATAGCAATAGGCACATAACCACCTGTGTTATTCCTTTCCCATTCTAAGAAATAAAGCCGGCATTTTGGCATCGAAGGCAAGAAGGGAACGAGGGCCTTATCAAATGACAACTCCATTCTATTGAAACATGTACATGTTATTTAACCACGCATTAGGGCGAAGACCCCTCATTCATCTTTTTGCGATAATTGTTTCAGCAACATAAAGGTCAAAGCTGTCTAGAATGAAACCCGCACCTGAGTGTAGCCATTTTCCAAGTTATCCATGTCATGCAACTTGAACGTTGATTTATTTCTTGATTTTTCAGGGCACCCACTCACAACTAACAGACATGCGGCACCTGTGCCTTTCGTGCTTTCATCTGCACGTTCCGTGCTTTCATCTGTGCCTTTCGTGCTTTCATCTGCACGTTCCACGCTTTCTCATGGTGATGATCGTCTCGGCTTCCTGGTGACCATGGGTGATTCACACTTGACAGAGAAGAGGCGGTAGTAATACACAACGCGTGAAGAGGACGGCTTTGTGGCGAGGGGTGCACGGTGGCTTCTTAATAATGCATCTGTTTGCCTAACAAATGAAGGGAAGCATATCCTAGATCTAAATATCAGACAGACCCCTGAGTCAATCTGCTCCCTGAAGAGCGAGAGATGAGACAGGAGACACCGGGGTGTGTGGGGGGGGGGTTGTGTTCCTCCTTTTCCCCCCACAAACTCTGCAATAAATATATATATATATGCTGCTGAAATACTGCTGAAATGTGCAATTCCCACAAGAAATGCCAACCCTCAGTTTGTACACAAACGGTACAGTCGAGTATGCAGAGCTAGACAATGCAAGCTAACCTCATATTAGGAATTTATTTTGATGTGGTAGTCCCTGATATATCATCTGTCTACATACAATATTCAGTCAATGCTGAGCCGGGGAGGAAATGTCCCAGCCCCACAGCCTAACCAATTTAACCAAATTCTTTAGAATGGGAAACACTGCACATCAGCACGACTGGATGACATAAACACATGGCAATGTGAGCTGGGAAATGTTCTGACACAGACTGGGCTGTCATACTAACAGGTACTGTATTGAGGGTTGGTGCAAAATTCCCATCCTTACACACACACACATACACATTAACTACAACCCTAACCAAAATTACCAAGCCCAAACCCAGAATCTTTACACAATCCTAATGCTTAAAACTAAATTAGTTTAACGTAAGCCAAATAATTATTAAAGTTTTTAATTCTAATATGCCCTCTGATGCCACATGGTAAAAATATGACATAGTGCAGTAATACTTTGTAATTTAATATCCAATGCTACTCACCCTTGACACTTCTATGCTAAGTTCTCAAGCCTTAATATTCCAGTGACTAAACTCAAAATTATATAACAACAAAATTTGGGTCACATTGATGCTGATAATGTGTTTACAGCTGACACCCAAAAGAAATGGTGGAGAAACGATCTTTTTCAAACCGTTGAATTCCAGCTCCATTTTCAAACAATCTGAATTACTGACTGGCTCTCTGGAAAAGTCTTATGCCACATGATGAAATGATTTACAGCACGTATCTAGGCAGTATGTTTTCATTTTCCCATAAACCAAAAAATAAATAAGACATTGTCACATATAATATTCTGGGTGTTGATAAAAATTTAATGTTTTTAAAATTTGTCAATAAATGGTTTCTGTCCTTTCTCTCTTCTTTCTATCCGACATAATGTCTGCATACAGTACACACACATGTGCAGTCCATAAGTATGTTTTTGCGGTTTAGCACTTTGGTAGTGAAACGAAACAAGACAAAGAGGTTTAAGTGAAGACTGTCAGCTTTAATGTCATCTACTGTATATACCAGGGGTCTCCAAACCGTTCCACGGAGGGCCGAGTGTCTGCAGGTTTTCACTCTCACCTTGTACTTGATTGATTAATTATGTCACTGATTGGTTATGTCTACCCTCATCTGGTTATTTAGGTCTGAACCTGGAACCAATTTACAGGAAAAAACTAAAACCTGCAGACACTCGGCCCTCCGTGGAACG